>JABUQX010043945.1:17500-22500 GCA_015478945.1 Trachelipus rathkii
TAGAAAAAGCCGCAAGTTCCCTTTTGCCATTTTCAAGCTTTCTCTGCAATGGTCATAATAAAATGCAAAACATGAAATAGATATAAGGAATCTTGATGAAAATATGCAAAATGCGTTATCAAACATCAGACCTAACATACAATATTTGTTCTCCAAGCATCAAGCACAAATTTCCCATTAATATTATTATTAATCGATTCTAAACCGCAAACTAACAGGTATGTTTTATAGATATTTTAGATTTAAAATCTATTATTATTATTATTATTATTATTATTATTATTATTATTATTATTATTATTATTATTATTATTATTATTATTATTATTATTATTATTATTATTATTATTATTATTATTATTATTATTATTATTATTATTATTATTATTATTATTGTAACAATTGTGCCTCAAAAATTCCCCAGCCTTAACTAGGGTGCCGTGAATTACAAAAGGTTGGGAATCACTGTATTAGAGTGTGCAGTGGGAAGAAAGGGGTAGATGAGAGAATCAATGAATACGTTGAGATGGTTTGGCCATGTGCATGGAAAGGATGGATGATAGTTGGTTCGTTAAGCGGATGTATAGTGTTGAGTATGATGGGAATCGACCGGCTGGGCAGGGGGGACCGTGAAGCTCTAGGGTGGATTTTCTTACTGCGACGAGTTCTCACTAAAAGGTATAAAGGGGGCGGTAAGGCTGAGCTTTCTTTTCGACTTTCATCATATTATTCTACTACTTTTCTGTTTCCAGTGCATGCTACGCACCTTACCCCCAGTCTTGGGAAGAGAAGGTGGGTGATGATAATGATTATATATATATATATATATATATATATATATACATTAAATAAAGCATATAGATTATATAGCATATATATATATATATATGCATATGCTGGTTGGTTATGTTACAGCAGCATAAAGAGCAAAGAGCATATATATATATATACATATATTATTATTGCTATATATATATTTTTATATATATATATATATATATATGTTACACATATATATTATTAAGGTTAAGTTAAGTTATAAGTTGTTATATTATATTGTTATTATTATATATTATTAATACATATATATACATATACATACTTCATATATACATGGAGCTGTTACAGCATATGCTGCTATATGGCTGCTGGTTAGCTGCTGGCTAATATATATATAGATATATGTTATATATATTATATATGATATATATATATATATATGCGTTGGTTATATACATATATATGAGCAGCAGCAGCAGTGATATATATATATATATATATATATATATATATATATATATATATATATATGGTCGTAATCAGTAATTATTCTGGTTTTATACAGTATATGTATATGCCAGGTATATATATATATATATATATATATATATATATATATATATATATATATATATATATATATATATATATATATATATATATATATATATAATTTATAAATAAAGGACAGAGTCCAATATTTTTTTGCTTCGTGCTGAGCTCCATTTTCATCACCCCTAAAGGTGGACATAATATTCTTAATTTTCAGCCAATTTAATGGGGAAAAAGGCAAACTGTAGCTTTTTTCTGACCTCTAAAACTCGTTTTGGAATGTTTTTCTGTGTCTGTAGTCATTCTTTAAGAATTTTCATTTTCAAAATCTTGTTTTTGATATTGTTCTTTTCAACTTTTACCATTTTTTCGAAATGACTTCAAACTTGAAATATACATATATGTCTATTAGCTACAAAATACACGAATTGAGAAATCGCTTTCTATAAGAAAACATTCCTAACTCCTTCAGCCTCTTCCCCATAGCTCTTACCCTTAAAGCGAGAAATCATCCCTTTGTTGCACTACTTTACACTCTCTTCAGCATATCTAGGTCTTTTCTTAAATATGGGGCCCAAACATAAAAAGTAATAATACTTCCAATATTACTGACCTAAAATAGCTATTGTACAGCTACTTATAACTTTGTTAGTTTTGTAAACCAAATTGCGATTTATTATACTCAACATCTTATTAACTTTATTCTGCTTCCAAACACTGATAGTTAGTTTCAGAGATTGCTGCTTGTACTCACATCTAAATCTTTTTGGCCCATGTAGATACAGACTCAAGTCAATCCCCATTCATATCGTAGTTAAATTTTTATTTGAGTTACCTAAATGAAGAACCTTGTGAATTTTTACTATTAATTAAAATTTATTTGCCACTCATCTGTCGACCTAAGAAGAAGTTTCTCAAGATCATTTTGAATCTTTATATATCCATCATTACTCTTATATTAAGATAGCCAATTTTGGTATCATCTGCAAACTTAGAAACTTACATTTAACCTCTTGATCTAAATTATATATATATATATATATATATAGTAGTATAGGCATATATATATATATATATATATATATATATATTATATATATATATATATAAATATATATATATATATATATATATATATATATATATATATATTATATATATATATATATATATATATATTTATATATATATATATATATACAGGTATATATATAAATATATATAATATTATTTATTATAAGAAAATTTATATATATATACAGTATATATATATATATATATATATATATAATGTCCCAAAAGTAAGTGTACTGATGTCGCATTTAATTATGTATTGGACTTGCCTGAAATTACAAGTTATCTCCTTCAAAGTAAAGTATGACCCTTGCTAGGTTACACAGCGTTCCAATGTTTCTTCCCATTGTTCATAGCAGTAACGGAAGTCACGTGTTTAGTTCACGTGTTACAGTATTTTTTTTTGTTTTCCATCGTACCAAAATGATGACCCTACAACTTTTTTTTCAACTTATGGAAGAGGTAGAAATCGCACGGAGCTAGATCTGGGCTGTATGGAGGATGTGGGAGTACTTGAATGTTTTTCTTCGCCAGAAATTCCATAATTGAGAGCTCAGTGCGATATGGGGCGTTATATATATATATATTATAGGAGCATAGCATATAGCAAAGAGTTATATATATATATATATATATATTATTAAGCAGATATATATATATATATATATATATATATATATATATATATATATAAACTGCTACATGAACTTACATCTAGTGTCATCTACTCATTGAATGAATTATTTCTTAAAAATAGAATAGCATCTGCCAGGTCCTCCTTCATTTTACCTCTTAGGACTGATTTTATAATGCTAAGAGCAGAAAAAGCCGTTCAACGCTAACTTGCTTTGAATGTAGATCAGTAACAGCATTGCAGCTTCTTGTACAATGTCTGAATACATCGATAGCCTCTTCTAATTTAAGCTTCTAAGTTCCATATAAATTTTTTCAACTTTTCAGTGCAGCAGAGAAATTTTCTTTTTAAAGTTATGGAATATTGTGTAAAGGATGAAAAACCTTGATCTTTTTCTTGAACCAGTCGAAGCTTTGGACTAAACTCTTCAATATCTAGAAGCTTTTCATACTCATCTTCTGAGCTTTCTGAAAAATGAATTGAGAAGGTAATAATGGGGATAGTTGTAGTTTCATCACTTACAATATGTTCAGATGTATTCTTTTTTTTCTTGAACTTCTTGCAATCTTTTAATACAAATGGTCACGTTGCAAAGTGCAGATTTAGCTTTTTGTTGTTGATCTTCATTTAAGCTTACCCTGTAGATAGGGAATTAATATAAACAGCAGCTTGGTATAGAATACCATTGTCAATGAGAGAAGTTTCTCTTCGTACCTGGAGTTTTTTATTCCTTCAGCATCTTAAATATAGATGGTATAAGGTTGAAGGTTGAATTCATGAACATAATCCACATTGAAACATAGCGTAGGTTAAAAACTCGAAGTTTACACTGTATTTTTGTGATGTGGAAGTCGCAAGTGAGTTTGAACTTGTTTCAGTTATTGAGTCAATCTGGGCAGAGTCAAATAAATTCATAACTTTGTCAGTCAAAATTTTTCTGATTCCAATCTCCCTACTATCTTGAAAGTTACTCCGACTCCGACCTCCCACCCTCTTTGAAAATACCGACCTGACCTGACCTTTCGACTCCACCCTCTTCAAATTACCGACTCCGACTCCCACCCTTTTCTAAAATTACCGACCTGACTGACTCCACCTCCTCTCTTCAAAACTACTGACTCCCCCGGATCCCACACCTGACCTGACTCCGGGACTCCACTCCACAACCCTGACCTGGCAACACCATGCATAATACACTTACTTTTACGAATCACTCAAAACATGGCCACAAATAAACACTAAGCACGCGAAGAAATCTATGAAGGGAAGCTTTCAGAGAAATAACCCATAACAACCAACCACTTCACATTATCACCTGGGAGTTGATGGTACAAATCCTGTAGGTGGGTTTTTCCCGTGTAGTTACCGTAATATGTTCAAATTCCTCTATATATATTATAATATATATAATATATATATATAATATTATATTATATATAATATATTATATACTATAATATATATATTAATATAGTTTATATATATTATATATATATATATATATATATATATATATATATATATATATATATATATATATAATATATATATATATATATATAATATATATATATATATATATATATATATATATAATATATATATATATATATATATATATATATATATATATATATAAATATATATATATATATATATATATATATATATATATATATTATATATATATATATATATATATATATATATATATATATATAATATATATATATATATATATATATATATATATATATATATATATTATAATATATATTATAATATATATATATATATATATATATTATATAATATATATATATATATAATACTATATTATATATATATATATATATATATATATATATATATATATATATAATATATATATATATATATATATATATATATATAATATATATATATATATATATAATATATATATATATATATATATAAT
>JABUQX010043945.1:27500-35209 GCA_015478945.1 Trachelipus rathkii
CCCTGCGCGCCCAACGGATGAACCCGGTACCACTGACGCATTTACCATATGCTGCAGCGGGACCGTCGTCGACGTTCCGTGAACGACTTCATAGGGTCGGATTTCTGCACTGTCGACGACTTTCTCTACTCCAATTAATGGTTACACGCGAAGGGGGCGCGGCTAAGGGGCCTTCCCGCGCTCTTCTCTTTCGACTTTTTCATCATTCCTTATTACGCTTATTCTATTCCGACTGCTTGGTCACGCACCTTACTCCCAGTCTTAGGGAGTAAACACGGCAAGACTGAACGACGAGACAAGAACAACTATAATATTCTATCTTCTCATCGTTCAATCTAATCCCTAGATTCTTGTGTGCAAACAAATCTACCTCTACCTAATATGATAGCGCTTCATTTAGCCCGACCAGATTTATAAACACATTCTTCGACATCCCCCATGATGCAAATTCCATTTTTTCGTCATCCGTCTCTACCTCATTCAATTCTCCCTTGGACAGATTTATCACACTGAAGTCGATTACTCAGGGTAATTAACATACTCTATTTGAACTGTTAACAGTACCGACTATTCGTCTTTCTTATACAGGAGTTGATGATTAATATATTATATATTACTTATTACTTATTGATCAATACTATTATTAGTTATTAATTGATATTAGTATATTATATATATATTTGTATAAATGTATGATTTGATGCTTTTCAAGCTTCCTTGAACGAGCTATTTCTCTTCACACCAGACATAAAACTCTTGGTCCTTATAACCAAAATTATCTTACTTGAAATAAAATAAAGCACAATTGCATGTTAAAGTCATATACCAAAAGCTTTGCGGTCCTCACACTTCGGACATTCAACAGGAATAAAATTTATTGTCTTAATAAATCCATCATATATATTATATCATTATTATTATTATTATTCATTATTTATTATATTATATAAATTATATTATATTATTATATTATTATGACTTATATTCTATCAGTGGCCTTATCAGGATACTCATTGACCACTTCTTCTATCTGAAAGTAACAAAAAGAAATTGATAGGCATTAGAATAATTAACCGTCACCCCCCACCGTTATATTAATGATATTCCAAATGAATTACATCTATCTAGACACGTTCTTCAGCTTTGCATATTGCACACTTTATGCCCTTTTTATGGACCTAAGCATGCAAGTAAAAGTAAGATCTATACAGATTAACTTGTCTTAACGACACTTAATTACAATTACCTAGGGGGGTCTCTCCTAAGGCTGTTGGATCCTCCAACCAGCTTCAAGCTGTCGCATCTGATGGCAGCCACTTAGTATAATGGCCCACTCCAAAAAATAGAGAAATTTAAATGCAGATTCGGAGGAGCTCAGTGCACGGTAAAGTTTTTCTGTTACATATTCCGTAACTGATATCCCTTAATTCAAAAAGAGTGAGGGGTTTAGACGAACTTTTTTTGATGGGTTTCGAGATATACATTGTTATATAACTGATCTCTTCGAAAGATAGTCATGGTTAAAAATGCGCACCGAATATGCATTAGTTGGGCATTTCTGCTAACTATCCAACGCAAACTGTCACTTAACCTTAACCTAATCAAATAATCAACCTTTGATAAATAATCTTTAAAAAGCTGTTTAATCCCTTAGCACAGCAATATAATATAATAATCATTATATATTATATATATATATATCAGTACTATATATACTATATATATATATACTACTATATATACTATACTCTATATATATTACTATACCTACATATCGATATAGTATTACTATATCGCTATATAGTATATATATATTTATGTATATATACTAAAACAAAAAAAAAAAACTACCTTTATTAACAAACGTAAGCTTATTTCCCCCTATTGACAGAGGGTTTTTAACCATGAGGGGGACCACAGGAATCCGCAAACTTTAAGGCCCGGCAGATCCCCGCAAAACCCAGCCACCACGTACCGTCGCAGCTACCGAGCTTTTAACTTTCCTTGCTCCCTATCGATAAAACAACAAATAAAACTTCTACTATATATATGTCTGGATAGTAGAGTTGAATAACTATATATAATATATATATATATATATATATATATATATACTAGTATATACTATACTATTATATATATAATAATATATATATATATATAGGTATATAATAATACTATACTATATACATATAATATATATATTGATATATATTATATTATAGTATATATATATATATAATTATATAATATATCTTTCTTTCTTTCTTCCATTCCTTCCTTTTTTATTTCCAAGATTGGGAAGTACAGGTCGTAACGCGATAGCATCCGAAAGGAAAAGCCCAGTAGCAAGGAGCGGCTGAAGTCATAAACGTGGCGAATTAAGACAATAACGGTTATGGTTCGATGGAGTATGAGGAGACATGCCTCAGTGTGAAGCGATTCATGTTTAGATGGTCGAGCCAGCTGGATACAAGTGTGCTGAGTTTAAATATTTAGGGTATAATGTTGGATGAAAAAGAACGGATGATGCAGGAGTGTAAGTAGGAAGTTGTTGAATGCAGGAGGGCTGGCTTGCCGTTGCAATTAAAATTCGTTGTCTGAATGTAAAGGGCACTAAGTCTTAGAGTGTGCAAGCGGCTTACAACTCACATCTCTAGAACGGTCCATTAATCGCTCAGTTATCTCTTCCGAACTAAGTATATTGAGTATCAGCAAAACCCAAGCCTCGCTAAACGTAATACGCTCTGAAAATGAAAGTATATTCAAATAGATCATACAAGTCAACTGTGATATAGTGCAGTACTGGGACAGATCAATAGCAAGCGGCGAAAACCAGACAGAAATATAAGCATAACCAGGACTACAGAACACTACCTCGGTTTTTTCGAAAAAAATTCGCAATTAGTTCAGGTTTGAGTAGTCAAAAAGATACACTACTCCAACCTTACAAGATTACAATTAAGCTGAGAAAAACTTTGTCGAGGTCCTGAGCAAACCGCAAAGAGACCGTGGTTATAATATATAGACATTGCGGAAGGGAATAGAATAGAGCAAGTACGTGATTGAGGATAGGTCTATAGGTGACATGTAGGGAATACTATAACGCCATTAAAATGGTGTAAACTATGGTAATTGATCCTACTCTTGCACTAAATAACACGTTAAGAGTCTACAAACTATCAATATCTTATTGATAAGTCTGCTAGTCGTTTTTTGTTCACCGAGAGAAACCCGGGCCCTGGAAGGACCTGAAGACGGGGGGATTACGCCAGACAACAGATGATAATGCAGATCAATTAAAGTCGCCAGACGTAGAAAATAGTCTCGAATTGCGGCACGAGGGTGAGTATGCTGACCCTCTCTGACGCCAAAACCAGAAGCGACCAGCAAATATAAGATGATAAATAGCAACCTAAAATAGACGATATGATATAGCACGAAAGCAGTAGCCAAGAAGGATGAGTCATTTTTCCCCGCTCAAACCTAGACTCCCGAGCAAAGGGACCCATGTATCGCTCTCTCACTAAACTGGCATTCTGGATTTGTATCCATAGTGCTGCTTGGCTCGGTAATCCACAATTTAAATCTCATTCTCTTTACCTACCTAATGTCACTCCCACCAGCTAGAAGCAAAAAAACCCTATGTTCAAGAGACCCGCTCGCTCCACAGAATTATATCACACGTGTAAGCTCCTAGGCACGTGGGATTTCTGACTCTGACTACCAGCATATTACCTTCATCTTAAATAATCGTACATGATGGGCGAACGTAACGCTCGGGCTTCTTTCGATTATTTGTACACTAAAATTTATCTACCATGCCTTTTTCTTTATCTTATCAGAATTATGCAATGATCAAGTAACTCCTATTACTCATACTCAGAATCTCATTCGGTATAGAACTAGAATATATAAATGGAGAAAATATGCAAGATTAAAAGACGAAGTAAATAAATAAAGAATAATATAGTATATTAATCATATATTAATAATTATAGTAATAATGTAGGCACCCTGATTATATCGTGGGTATTAGCCCATAATATACGTAGAAAGTATATACGTTAGCCTGAACCGCCACCTTCCCAGAAAGTTAAACTACCCTTACCAACTAAACTATGATCGGTCAACTATAAGGTAAATAAATAATATTGAGCGAAAGTATCAATCAACTATATAATGATTATAAACCTAACGTAAATAATATCTACATAAATAATAATATCAATACATAAATAAAAATAATATGCGATCAAAAAGATTAAATCATGAATACATTGCATTGGATTCTACAAGCGCTTTATTCAATACGCCATAATAAAATATACGAATAAGAGCGCAAAATATGAATAGTCTATTTAGAGAGACTCAATTAATATCCTAACCGAGGGATTATAAAATAAAACTTATTTCCCTCGATAATATATATAGTGCGTAAAGAGACCAAGAAGACAACTGTCGCCAGTAAAAAAAAATTGGAAATATTTTTACATATAAAAAACCTAATCTTGTATGTAAATAGTAAAGCGAAGATTAGTATATGCTTAAACATTTGAAAAAATAGCATGTATACTTAAGAGGTACCAGTCGAAACATACAGATGAACACCTTGACTATTAAAAGCAACATCATTAAATGTTAATTTTAGCCTTAAAAACCTGAGATAGTACCATCATTTAAGCTGCAATGAGAATTCCGCCAAAATATTAAGGTAAGACAATAGAAAGGAAGCCGGTAAACTAAATAACTATTATAGAGACGCTAACGATTTCATTTTTCCTATTAATCGTTTTAAAAAATAATCAATTAAATAATTTGAAATACTTAATTCAATTTTATGTGATTCTTATAAATATAAATAGCTTGATGGAAATAATTCTACTCTCTTATTTTTTTGATTTAATATGAATAATATTGATCTACTTTGACAATTGGTGCTTAAGAGTGAGAGGTGTAAGTGAATTGCATCAGTATCATAGACTCTTATTATTATTCAATTCAACCTAGAGAATTAGTGAATCTGAAGAAAGAAAAATGCCTATATATATAAATACATAATAGTATAGGTCATATTACACTTACTCGGATAAGCCTAATATCATTAATTTCTGTACCTTCGTAATTAATGATGGAGTAATAAATATAAATTTCATCCTACGCCTTGTAGATTAAATATGCGAATGGTAGAATTTATGCATTTACCCTATACTAATAACAGTGTCAAAAGAGTTAATTTTCCCAAATTCTTATCCTAGATCATTGTGAACCATAATCCTCATTTGTTAGCCATCCCTCCAGTCAGGAGATACTTAATCCCCTACACATTACATATAAAAATAGTGGCCTAGTATATAGATAACCGATCTATAATATACCCCCCATCCATAACTTACGTTTGTTGCCCTACAATCCGCGAAGTAACTACTCGAACACACGCTATGAAGGGAATACCATACTATAATCTTGATGAGTACTATATTTATAAGTAGATTTTATTTAAACAAGAGATTAAGATCATTTAGATGCATAATATGAGCTCTTATATAAGTCTTATCACATCATTAATAAGAGAAATTGTACGATAAAAAGAGACAAGAGATATATGTATATGAAGGAGAAAATTACGATATATTAATAAAAAAAATTTTTATGAATGAGGTAATTTATAGAAAATAAAATATTAAGAACAAATATATATATATAATCATATATAATATATAGTATGATTCTCAGATAAAATATTAATATATATAATACTATATATACTATATATTAATGTATACTTATTTCCGCTCTCCAAAGCATATGGTGGAAATTCTAACAATCAGATATATATTGTGACTTAGTAGTAATAAGCACGTCACCCTAGGAAAATAAGTAAAAATATATGACTGAAATGTGGAATAGCATCTTATAATCATGATATATAGTAACAAGGTACTAGGATGCCGATTATTAGATATCAGCTAAAAGAAATTTTCATATTAGGATTGGGTAAAAAAGCCGCAAACTACCAACAAAGTTATACAAGTAGTGGAATATTGTAGAGAGAGTAAGACATCTAAATGTACGCTAAATCAATGAGAAGTCTATATTGGTAGTAATAAATACCAATAATATGGAAACAGACTGGCCTGAATCTAGACCCAGATTGTTTCTTTTAGGTAGATAAGAAGTGATCTGTCACATTTAGTAGATAAGAGTTCTGATTAGCGCACATAAGGAGATAATGTAAATAAACATTCCACGATAGAAGACTATCGTCTGCAACTCGAGAAGTAGTTGGACAAATCTAGTGTCATATAAGATTAGAAGTTGGAAGGGCCACACCGTTCTAAGACGAAGTTAGAGTATAAGAAAGAAGTGCTAGTAGGAACAAAGCTCTATTAAACACCTTGAACATCAAAGATGTGTAATATAGAAGAGAGAGCAGATGAGCAACAAGATCTTACAAGACATATATAATGAACCTATTTTAACTCTGACGTTTTATTTAGTTAACCGATATCAATATCAATATTATAAAGTAGAGATTACATTTTATTAGTACAGCAGTGCAATAATAAGAGAATAAAATATAATACTGTAATGGCACATAGATAGATCATGTAGTGAGTACATATGAATAGTTTTGGCACCGTAGAGTGATTAGCTAGCTGAATATACAGCAACGATAAATCTATGTGCGAGCTGACAGATGCGAGTGGAGAGCGCGTGTACTTACGAACTAAAAAATATAAATGGACTCATAAAGGACAACCGTCAATACGATTCTAAGTGCGCACTTAGGTTAGTCTTAGCGAATTTAATATGCTTGAGTAGCGACCGCTGTACCGTCAAAAGAAAGCAGGTCGGTTGTCCTCTATAGTTTCCGTCTCTGGTGTAGTCATCTGTATATAGGCAATGGCGTATATGAAAGATATCGAGCCACTGTAGGGATGTCCAGAAATTCTCAATTATTCGCGTGTAAAAAACCACTTATTAGAATAGATGAAGTAGGGTACAATGACAAGATGGATGCTCAGGCCCGCCAGTGTGTGTAAATTCGCCTAGCCACTAATTGTTTAGAAACTCATGAAGCGGAATGGCAATAAAGAATCTGCGACACTATGGTAGCATGCATAAGACCGATATATCTCTAGAAAGAAAAGTGTTTAAAATAACGACTGTTAGGCAGTGCATTGAATAGACTGAATCTACTGCATGTGCCCTGAGGGATGTAAAAGGAGGTTGTAGCACTATATTATTCCATATATCGTTACGGATGTAACCAACAAAAAGTAGAGCTAAAAAGGCTTATGGCATTTGACTAGTCCGCGTAGGGCTTGACAGCGATATCTCACTCCATGCTAAATAGTTTTGGAAAGTTGTAGTGTCTTAAATAGATGGAGGGCAAAGACGGCAGTGCACTGAGGTTTTATAAAATAATAGAATATGCAAGCCTATTCGAGATGTGTCGGACTGCAGCACGGCGAACGCAATGGAGCAGCAGTTGTAGATAACTGTGCTAATGTATTTGAATCTATTGCTCCAGAATTCAGAAGTAGAAACAGGAGATGTCGTTCTTGTGGCATCAATACCCACATCACATAATTTACATTGGAACTTATTATTTGTGGAAAGTTATTATGAATCAAATCGTGAATTTAAGGTACAATAAACCAATGATGAATATATTCTTCCACATCCCTCATAGCACGACGAGC
>JABUQX010043946.1:5000-25152 GCA_015478945.1 Trachelipus rathkii
GACTTAAGAGTCTACTTATTAGCCTAACTGACTATTATATTGAAAAAAAAAAAAATAATAATAAATAAAAAATAAAAAAATATCATACTACAATATGTACCTTTCTATTTTCACTAGAAAAACCTCCATGGGAGCTAAATAATAGTAATATACTATAGGCCAAGTCTCAGAGTTAGGGTAAAGGATAAAGTATATACTACCATCCCCTACAATAGGACAAACGAGCGAAGAAATACTACCCTTCTACTCACTCAAAAATCTAGCCTCATACCATTCTTAGTGGAATGAATCATCTACACAGATGTATCAGAGTATAAAGAGTATGAGTAAACGTGGAATGTACGCCTTACAAAGTAAACAGACATTAATTAAGTATCGACTACTACGATTAACCATATATAATAGAGTAAAGACGTTTCATTATAATATACTGAGGAATGGTAGGTCACGAAGAAAACAAAAAGCTCTCTTTCTATTCACACCACACTTTACTCAGCCTGACCTTCGAATGAGCTATACTGATTTTAGTCAGTTGGTATTGTCTGCTAACCACGTCGAGTATATTTAAACTTAACGGAAATAAATGAGGGCTCTGAGAGAAGTCCCCGACTTTTTCACCGCTCAATTCTCTAACCATAACAGTCTGGTTTCTACATATACAATTTACCATTGCGATAAGAAAATGCGTTATAGATAAGAATTAATGAAATAGAATATCGAGAGGAAACTATATCATTAACCAGTATAAAACTAGCGGGTGAATAGTAAGATTATGTCATCAAAATAGGGATGGAGAAAACAGAGTTGCTCAATGTCATTTATCCTATTCCACCGTGAGAATGAAACCATAGAGACGTACGTCGTGGACGGACAGACTCTTGATTGCACGCGCGCGCAGTGCAAAGAGAGAGAGACACGCACGAAAATCATTCGCTCGCGAAAGTAGAGTCGTGGATTCTTAAATGAAGATAGGGCCTCTCGCTGCGCATGGTCAGCTTCCTATAGTGTAATCAGTATATAGACAACTACTCACTAATCCTTTATGTCCTTTCAAAGTTATATTAAGATTCCGACTCAATCCATTATTACTGTACATGGTTATTGTCGTCATTACGAAAAGCTTTCATCAAGAGCTCCTGGTATTAGAATTGGAATTGGCTTTCACTTCAAAAATACGGTATTAGACCATGATTAAAAAATAGGTCAACAAATAAAATATAATTGGGCATGAGGCTCATTCTCCGTCCACGGGTGCACCAATATGTGATTTTGCATTTCAGACCATGAAGACTTCAATTTTGAAAAACGACGGATCTATAGACACCGCTTTTCACGGGGGAGTAAACTCACACGCAAAACCTGGAAAGGCAGGCCAATTAGTATTGACTATTCTATTAAGGTGAAGAGGAGTAAAGAAGTAGGACACGACTCCTATTTGTCAGCTATGAGCACTATCCTGACTACTCGCATATATTTACATAAACACAGTGTATTTATTAGAAATAGAGTAAACCAAGAATGTCAGTCGAGCCAGAGTCGCTAAGAGAGATTACTAGTCCACAAGCTAAGATTCGCAAAGAGAGCATCTATCGCATCGTAAACTGAAAATAACCTACTAGCGCTCTTTGGCACCATACATCACAACTATAAGCTATGGCGCAATCCTGAGAACTCTTATAATTTCTAACATGGTGATGGAGCGCAGGATAACAAGGAGTCACAGCCATTAATGACCTGTTATCGAATAATGATCCGAATCTTCAGAACAGAATAATGATGCCGATAATAATGCATGTTTCTATCATAAGAAGAAGCATTGGAGATCGAACACTAAACGCAAAATTAGATAATATTGCTAAAACATCGAACCATGTAGACAATGTTGAGCTTTATACATCTGGTATAAAAATTCACACCTTCTGCGTACAAACGGGTATGTGGAGAGAGTGTCAATGGCTGCCCAACACGCTATATTTAAATGCCCATCATACATGCGCAATCCTAACTGGCGAGATCAGACGGGAAATAATATATATTATCTGAGTATAAGTCAATCATCTCATCAAGATGAATCCAGGTTCAGTTCGATACAAGAATAATAGATAATGGTTCAGAGAACTATGTAGTCATTTTATATAATAATAATTATGTTAAATATATTCTTGACAAGTAAGAATAATAAAGTACTCTTTATGTATTTCTAAAAATACAATTGAAATGTACTGAAAAACTACACTTTATGTCCTCACTCTCTGCGCAGAGTGAATTCACAAAATAAAGAGTAGAGTAGACTCACTCACCCCCACAGAATAATGAAATAATAAAAATAAATAATAAATAAAATAAATAAAATAAAAAAAAAAAATAAATAAAAATCCAACATGACAAATTAATAATGAGAAGGAGACACAATTATATATTATCATAAAGACACAGAGAGAGTAAAATGCCAAATATAATAAAATGAATCAATTTACAACTTATTGGAGATGAAGATGAATTGTGTGTGAATATTTAGAGTATATTCTCATCTATATGTACACACAAATGGCGAAATTATGTTCTCACAATCACTAGCTGGAGTCACCATGAGGCTCATTCATCATGATAAAATAATAAATAAACATAAAAATATATATTCTAATTATGTATATACGCTGATGAGTCCGGAAAAACCGAAAGCGATTGCCAAATAAGAGCTGAAAATGTCAGAATGGAAAATATGAAATAAAAAAAAAGTATCAAAGGGAGCCATATGCCAATTAATATTAATAAATTAATAAAAAATATAATGAAAAAATTAAATGAAAGTTATTAATTAATTGTATTATATAATTATAAATTAATCTTAAACTAAATGCAATTTGTACATAGGTTTATATTATAACTATTTATTCTATTAATAATTGATTTGATGTATTGAGAATTATGAGAATATTAGCTGAGGAAGTGATTATCATTATAACTGAGCTCCAGTATATGTATCACGTATAGCTATTGAGAGATGAAGACGGAGAGTTGAAGTATATATGTATTTATTATGAATATGCGACTGAGAAAGCTTTATGGATGCTAAAGAGCGTGAAAAGTAGAGCCACAATATACTATATTTGATAATTTATGACATCGTTCGCGAAAAGACTATAAAACAGATATGTATGTTAGACAATAGTCCATCTACGTCTAAGGTGATTAGCTGGCCCGGTATAGATATAAATATATATAAGATTCAAGTGAGAGACTGAGGAAAGATATTTATCTCCGTATAATTAAAACTATAAATTTTTTTGATAGAGTTATGAAGTTCACGCTATTTCCTAGGCAGCAGACCATTGATCTTGACTAATTGGACCTAATGACTCCCATTGCCATCACGGTAGAATATCATGAGTGACTTCATGGCCTACTCCTTATCTCTGAGACCGCGAGAGGTGCAGCCTAGGAAATTAATATTATAATAGTGTTTATTGCATACATAATACATATAGAATTTAGGATAGTCAGAATTTGGAGAAAAAAAATACAGTAAAAGTAAAAAACACTAAACTTTTTTGTTTATTATATTATAAGCAGATGTAAAAACTAGACATATTGAGGGCTTATGTATACCACATTTTTCTCTTGGGGTGGTGTATATATCATAGTTTTGCGTAGTGGACTGGTCATGGTCCACACCTGGTCCCCGCCATTCTAGGTTATAGAACGATGTACTCCCATTGAATGCTCCGTACATATACTCACAATACATCATAAGCGCCCAGGATAGTAAAACTATAAAGAGCACGACATACATTATAATTTCCAGTTAGATATATAATTAAGGTATCATTGCTAGCTGTCATTATAAAAAATTAAACACGGTCATACTCATCTGACCATGATCTAATATCACGATAAGTCCAATATGTAAAATGTTCTAAACCCCCTAAGATATCTGTTCGACACGTTCTTTATATCGCGCCCTCCTGATGATCAACCTAACTCTCTTTCGTTCACTTCGAGATAGATAGTAATATCTCTATCATAACACTCATTATTTGTGAAAACATTTATTTAATTTTAAAAATCTCCGCCAAAAGAGATAAAATTTAGAATAATGATATATGTTTCATTTTTAAAATAGTGAAGAACAAGAGTACAGAAAAATATTTTGTAGTAGGAGATGAAATGATATTTTTACTATATATTAGTTGCGCGGAGAGTATTCAATCCATGTGAATATTGAAAGATATGATGAGTATATGTGTATGGTATATAACTGAGTGAATAGAACATGAATTTAGGGGGAGAGGTAGAGAAAAAAGTGGGTAGTAATATTAACCCGATAACGAATATAATTGAGAGAGTTGGAGGCGGGCGTAAACCAATATACACAAATAACCTAAACAATAAAGGGCCCGCCCTATAAGTATATTACTGGCCGAAGGGTTCCCGTCAATAAACTGATTATAATGAAGCATATAACAAAAATAAGGAATTAAATCAATTAGTAGCGGCAGGTGTGTTGAAAAGAGCAAGTATACGCTAACACTATAGTACAGACGCATATTATAGAGTGTATTTTGAGATAAATGAGAGGTGAGGTAGGTAGAGATTTAAGAACTCACTAATATAGAACTATATAGATTATTTTAGTAGAGAATAATTAACAAAAGAAACAGAGGTGGATATTATTCAGGTATCTCCCAAATATTATTTACTGAATATGCTATTATATATTTCATAGAGCAACTCAACAGGTGCTCTTCTCGTTTGAAATTTTCTGAAGCTTATTTTGAGGAGTTCTAGCAAGTAGTGACCTCCAGATCGTTAAGAGGATATAAATGAATACGGCGCGCTCTCTTTATCGGAGTTATGAACCTTCTACCATCTGTCTGATGATGACGAGCAGAAGGATACGTAGAACGAATCTTTTGTGCGCACACAAGCGAGACGGAAAGTAATCTAACTGGGGAGAATTCCGCTATCATATATAATTACCTTATACGAGAGCTTGAAAACACTCAAGTGGGCTTGATAAACTCATAACTACTCTCTCAAGAGTATCTTATATCAAAGATATTTGTATATAATATATTTATAAATATTTTCATCGGAATGAGCGTTATAGATAATATATTGTCTCAGACATTTTTATATAACTGTGAAATATCATATTTAAACTTAGAGATTACCTTAGTAACATGTTATGAAAGAAGACTATAAAATATATCTTGGCGATGAAGATATCATGAATAGATTGAATATAAAAGAAAAATTAAATATATATTAATAATTTGTGAAAGTTTAAAATAATAAATGTGGAAAAGAGCATATATTTGGAGTTTCTGAGGGATATGATATATAATAATTAGGATCTTCAGATAAAACCATGTTGCGAGAAATATGAATGGTAGAATGTAAAAACAATATGATGTAAAAGAAAAAAGGAAGAGGTATTCCCACACTCACGCCAATTGCTTATGTATATATGTACGTATATATTATATATATAAAAGCAACTATATTTATGGGAAGATTAAGGAGGAAATTAAAAATTAAGAGAGAGAATCTTATTAAGTCTAATAACACACACAGATTAATGACCATGGAACAATATTCAGTCATTATGTGTAATACTAGATCATTAATTTTAGCCTTCTAAGTCACTTCTCACGCACTAGATTTATCAAAATTATGGGGTCAAAGAATCTAATGACTATTATTAAAGGGATATGAGTATCTAAGCACGTACCAAGGCGATCAGAATGGAGAGATGATTGGCGTCATATCGAAAATGTCAGGTAAAGAGAGAGGGTAGTACATTATAAGCCGCGTCATGGAGCAAGAAAACGCCCCTCACTTTATTGAAGAAAAACAGTCTCACATGCCTAAATAAACACACTACCGCTATTCGGTATCGGCGTACTATGACTCTGAAACCGAAACTTTATATAAATAATCAATTCATGCTCGTCAAGTACTAACTTACACTCCACATGTGTGAGCGCATTGGATTATTTCTGGGTGGCAGAAATAGTAGTTTCTTATATTTGAGAGAACTACGTGTATGTCTAGTTCACTTATTCAATATAACGAATGTTTTCCATCAATTGTGCTCAACCCACCACATAAGATACAATGCAGGCTTCTTGAAACTTAAAAAAAAAGTGTTGGAAAAGTATATGGCACCCTGCGACTGAATGTTTGCACAATCGTCTTAATGTGTAAGATAAAGTAAAAATACTCTAGGAGAGTAGGGTACAATGTCAAATATAATAAGGCTATAAATTCTCTAAAAAAACATATACAATAAATGTAATCTATAAGATTACACTCACACAAAACACTATTCCGCGAGCGATTTTGACCCTTCAATCAATACTATAGAGCGATGGATGGAGAGGAAAAATAAAATGTATTTAGGTTTCAAAATGATGTTAATGAAATTGATATTTTTAAATACACTTGAGTTACTCAAAAAACACAAATGATCTAAAAAATATCAAAGCAGAGACAAAAAAGAAAAAACACTTGAGTATGGCGTGTTCAAAATTAATCACCTTACAATTTACTAGCAGACCAACTATTATAATAATGTAAATAAAATTTATTCCTAAACCAATGAGTAGCAATCATAATAAATAAATATCACATCAGTTAATACGCCTATAATTATCATTAAAATATATATTAATCCAAAACACTAATTTCAAATAGCGAGAAACTGAAACAAATCACCACAAATAATCACACTCAAGAGGGTATAGTATAAATCAACTACACGAGAAGAGTAGTTATTCATAGAAGTGACAATAATTTTAAAATAACTCTAACAACAATGGGATTATTATTATTGAGGCATAAAATAATAGTTGCGTAAAATAAGTTAGATTAAGAAAATAGTATAAATTAATAAATACCCACGCAGATAACATTAATTATATAAAACACTCAAAAATAATCACATGGCAAATATTAGATATTACATCTAATCAGAGAAAATCGTATATGCTATATAGAGAGAAAAGTGAGATATTATAGATAATCACGTATCAAGCAGGTGACGAAAGTAGAAAGTTACACAGGATGACAAAACAAAGACGCAATAATGAGAGACACGATAGTAGAAAGCTAATGAATATGAACATAGAGATTCTATATCAGCATTTGTTTGCGTGTTACGTAAAATTTGTAACGCGATTATGGCAATTAGCGGCAAGCGTGTTGATAGAGTTCTCGTTGCATCTAAAAAACCTCATGAGTACTACGATTAGAACACAAAAGACATAAGCGAACAGCAAAAGAAGATACATTATAAGTCATTGAATCAATAACCGAGAAAAAATGTGGGTTAAAAAATGGTCGAAACAAGAAATTTTCTGGTTTAATAAAAGATTTTAAATAGATTGTTTTGGTGGATGTATCAATGGGGTTAAATTTGCGTGTCAATTTTGCCCGAGACCTGCCGTACCGGAAGTTGGTAAGAGACGTTGCACTTGCAAAGGGCCCCCAACTTAGGGGGGGGTTTTTTTAAACGAACGGAAATTGCAGTAAAGCCCGCGCCAGAACTCTGTGAGTATTCTGCTCAAAGAATGCTACGGCACGAGCTATAATTAAAGGGCACGCGAGATAGTCTCAGTGGTGAGAGTTAGGTAATTTTAAAATACTCTGGCATCGTATACTTGAATCATCATTTTAGTGTCTTACTTTCATAATAAGAGTCATAATATTTCAGTTCCCAGTTCTAAAAGAGGTGACCTAATAAAGTTTGAAAATGAGTTGCAAAATTGACATTCTTAGATGACCCCCTATGCCGGGGTATAAATAAATATTATGTTTATTAATCATAGACCATCGATTAGTTATTCTTTTTAAATGTGTCCCATCTAACTTTGAAGCGTCATTAAAAGTATTAATTAGTAAATATTAGAGATTTATCTTAACCTTTCCACTGTGAAGTGGCCTGACAAAAAATCCCAGTGATACAATGGAGAGTAATGCTTTAAAGCTTCATCTGTTGAAGAGGTCTGTATATAGATGAATTTGGAGGACAGAACAATATATTACTGCATCACCAACATGATTGAGGGTAAGCCCACAAGTAAAAACGGAATAATCCTTGTGTTGATAATGAGGTCTAACACATTCGAGTATTATAAACTTAATGTAACCATTTATACCTTCGTTGCATAGTATAATATGACAGAAAATGAGTTAAAACAATTCTACGATATTGGGTATCGTCCTTACAGTTTGCGACTTTTAGCAATATAAGAACAGGCTCCTACTAATCACGAAATGGGATATTTACATGAGCTTCTCAGGTGCTTTTATTGGCCAAAACGTGAAATATAACCTTATTCAGGAGATATAGTAGAGTCAGAGAGACCTGGTAGAAAGCTAATGTGTTATGATAAAATATTTAAAACAAGTTATAGCAGAGGTTGTTCAGCTAGTATCAGTACAGCTGGCACCGAGAGAGTATAGCCACTTATTGAAGAACGCTGAGATATTCAGATGATGTTTACCTTCACGAATCTCTTTTCTTGATGGAAACAAATTTCGTCCGTCGTAACGAAATTAAGGAATAAATCTTTCTAGGGCAAGTCATCTGAATTCAAATAGTATACCTAAGGGGCCCTAATAAATAAGTGATATTATTTAGCGTTATATTCATAACTAATATAAATTACATAGTTATTATATTAATATTAATATCTTAAAAAATTGAGGTCAGTATATATATTATATATATATATATATATACCGGTTATGCACAGAAGATTTAAGAAACATAATAAGATCTTATTATCACATAATAAATTTGAAAAGATAAATAAACAAGGAAATTGAGATAAAATAAAAAATGACAAAGCTTAGGGATAAGAATCAAAATGATAGTAGCTCGACGTCTTTTTTTTTTAACTTTTATTATTTATTACTAATAATTCGGTCAAAAGGTTATGTTAATTAGAAATTTTGCAAGATGCTAAAGATTGTGTAAGCACCATAATTAATTGTAATATTAAATATTAGAGTAGTTGTTAATTATATAACCTACTCGCTCAAGTTAAGTTTTCCACTCATCTATCTTCCTTCTCTCTATATTCCTTGAGATTGTTTGTAATTAAGTAATATAAGGAAAGGCATTCTATGAGTTGTGTGGAGCTAAACTAATCAACATATTGTAATTATCGAGGCAAAATTAGTAGATAAGCTATCTCCATTTGTACTAATGTATCACCAATATTGTATTTGAAGCTATATATAATCATTACCATGGCCATATATACCTACATTTTGAATCTTGGATAAACTGATTATCGTTTACTACTATTATACTACGATGGCTAAAAACCTAAGGAGATATGAGGGAGGTGAGTCCCTAAGTGACTATTAATATATATATTATCCCCATATTAATAAGTTAGGGAGGAAATTAAAGTCTCAAACCCTCTTGTAATTATTACCGAGTGAAGAAAAGTAATGGAGGCGTACTCAGAATGTACCTAACATATTATAGCTAAACTACATATAGGTAGAGTTAAATTAAAAGATTTTCATATTAACTTGTATAATAACGGCTTTGGGGAGTGCTATATAGTTGAGGAAGCTGTCACTATTTGAGAGTACCCCAGCCGAGGGATTAATTTAATTATTATAGACGCCGGAGAATCTGAGGTCAGTGTTGTCAGATTAATTAAAATATAGGGACCATACAAATAAGCTCACATGACAGTTATTGCCGTGGCATATATATTATTAATTAATCCTAATTAAACTTTATATTTATTGTAAATTCATATAATTAAGTATATACAAAATTAGAAGGATGGGCGGAAATATGGCAGAATGCATTACTGTCATATATTATTCTACGTTGACAATATTAATAAACTTATCTAAATAGACAGAATTAAAATAAACCCTTGTTTCTTAATCAATCATCCAATTAAATTAATTATTTTTATTTAATTTAGGTCTGAGTAATAACCTCAGATCAAATCTGGCGACAGCCCATAGTGATGACCTATACATCATTTATTATATAATTATTATTAATTAAATAAATATCCCCTTCTGAACAGTGAACGACGGTGTGAAAAAAAGTATTTTATATTATATGAATAAACTGTGAAATTTAGTAGATAGTGAGCCTATCTATAAATTAAACTCTGTTATCGTAGGCATTTAAATTAATAACTGTGGAAAGTGATATATTTTAATATAATTAATATAATTACATAATAAGTTAACTAGCTTGAAGAATAAAGTGAGTGTTTAGAAAAAAAAATAGAGTAGTAAAAAGAATAATTTGAAACGCTCACTTCAATATACGAAACTTTTGCCATTAAGCAACAATAACGCTGTGAGAGTTCCTTTTAGCCTAAACTGCTTATATGAAAATAGAAGTAAGAAAAAAAAAAAATAAAATAAATTGAGAGCTGCATATAGTCTTTTTTCCTTGACTCACGAACGCAAACCCACTTAGAGGGGTGTTCTTATTTAATATACCGCAAACTCATTCTCTAGAGAGCCAGCGATAATAGATCTCAGAGTGGGGAGAAGATAAAGCCTAATCTCCCCAAAGAGTAACAATCAATGAGTCGAAAAGAAATATCGCCACACTCCCCCAAAATCAGACACTCATCACCACAATTCTTTAGTGAGGAAAATAAGAAACAATTACATATACAGAAGTACAGAGAAGAGTGAACGTGAATGTACGCCTCAAAGAACAGACATAAGTAGCCCCGTACATATAAAGAAGAACTGTTACAATATCTGGAAAATGGATAAGGTCGAAAGAATACAAAAAGCATCTCCTTTATCATCCCCACCACTTCCCGCCTTTCCGAATATAGGCTCTAATTGATAAATTGACAATTTATGGATATGTCTGACTTAACTACAAACATGAGACAGGATTATATTAATTAATAAACTTATAATAAATCTCAGAGAATAAAAAGAGAAAGTATTATCTGAGAAGAGAGAGAAAAAAAGTCCAAGACACTTTAGAGCCTCTAGCTTGAGATACTACAACTAAAACAGTCTTGTTTCAATTAACACTTACCAATATACCATTGCTTATAGAAGATGACGGTATATAGAAGAGAATTTAATTCGTAAATTAAGAATAATAATCGAGGAAACTTATCTTATATCAGACATAATATAAACAGCGGGTGAGTAGAAATGTCTATTACAAATGGGATAGGAAGTAACAATAAGAGTTACACTAAGATATCATTATATCAATGACAACAGTTAGTATAAATAATGAGATAGTGTATGGGAATAGTAAGAAGAAACATTATATAGATGACTCTGCGCTTCGAGTAGACAGAGACCACACACATAATACATTTTCTGCGCAAATATCAGAAATTATAGTTAATTTTTAAAATAGAGAATATGACACTATGAGAGAGAGACTACAGGATACACAAGAATATGAAGTTATTTAATATATAATTAATTCACATTAAGATCTCCAATAAGATAAATAGACTACAATAAACTTGTGGTGGTAGTGCCGAACAGAGTAATTCACATTATTCTAGACATTTTGAGAGATTAATCAATAAAAACATTAATTTCCACTAACGATAATAATAATAATAATATAGAAATAGACTCCACATAATAGTGTGTAGAGAATCACACTGTATCCGCTCTACAACAATTTCTCAGAGAGCTTCATTCTAGTAAGAAGGATATACTCAATTACGATAACATCTAACAAGCGAATCACAGCAGTATATGATAACACACTCTATCTCTGTCGCGAAAATGCGTGAGCTAACAAAGAAATGGGAAGCAGCGGAGCACTCCAGCAGAGATCTTCATGAGACTTCAAATTACGAGGAACGAATTGAGCGAGTGTGTACGATGTATACGATAGTATGTGTGTGCTCACGAGGTCTAAGGTGAGTGTTAGTCGGCTGAGAGATCAGGTGCTCACCGTCCTTAATTCTTGTTGTGTCAAGCACAACATAGAAAGTACATTGGAGCCGCCACTAATATATCATATTGGAAGAAAAGGGAGTGGCCGCGAGTCTAGGAGCTAAAAAAAATTGGTGCAAATGGCTGTTTGAGAAGTGCATTGAAGGAGTAAGGTAACTAAAAAACCAGTTATATATAAAATATTTAAGGGGGCCCCTCACCCTATATAGGTAAAAAAAAAAAAAAAAAAAAAATTACCCACCTGAATAAAAAAAAGTAAAAATATATGATAATAAAAGTAAAAAAATAATAAAAAAAAAAAGTAAAAAAAACTAATAATGCTTCATCACAATCAAGAATATGATGCTATAATTATAATGTCACTGTTTCTAATTATCATAAGAAGCATTTGACTCATCAATATGATATACAATATGTGAGTCTTAGAAGAGCCACGCTTATATACTTACTGGTATATATAATAATATATATATATATACTCACTACTAACTAGAAGGGGAGGGGAGGGGCTGCTGCCAACCCCCATCATACAACCAAAACTATTCAGGGAACTATATCGGAAGGTCATCATCTTCATTACAAGTATGTACCGAGCAGCGAGACAAGAAAATAGATAGAAGGTCATATACAGGTGTCTTTTTAAATAATATGTTAAAGATTTCAAATTCTAATGCTGAATATACATAGCCTTATGGCAATATTAAATAATTAATAATTAATATAAAATAATAATAAATAATAATAATAATAGTGCTTAAATAATATTTAGATAAGACTACTTTATCTATTAAATTGTATAATAATAAATAATAATAATAATTAATTAATAATAAATTAATTAAATTAAATAATGAAATATATGATGTGAAATTAATATATTATGTTATTAATAAATAAATGAAATGTATATATATATATATAATGTAGTTTCCATATTAAAATTATAATAACGAAAATAATTCTAATTGTAAATACTATGTGAGGTTGAAAAAACCACTGAAAGAGCTGAATTTTGCCATTATATAAGTCGAAACTGTATAATGAAAAATGAAATAAAAAAAGATCAAATTGTCACTTTAATATGCATTATATATATTATTAATAATATAAAATATATGAGGGAGAGATTAAAATAATCAGTATAGCATTAATGTATAATTATATAATTCTATAACAATCATATATCGTTTTATACTTTCTTTAATAAATTATTGATGAATATTAGGAAATGAGAATTAGTAGCACTGTGAGAAGGTATATTATCATACGTAAGCTCAGTATGCGAAGCTTTATTTAGAGGGAGAGACGGAGAGTGATTATATATATGTTTGTAATATCCTAATTTTAGGTGTCACAGAGAACCTAAATTATATCTACAGTCCAGTTACCATAAGAAAAAGCAATAATATAGCACTCTACCTATCATCTCTAAATAGAGTGATAGATAGCTGGAGCTCTAAGTTATAATAAAGTATTGAGAATTAAAATTGATTAACTAATATTATATAATATTATGATTTCTGCATTACAGAATATATCGATCTGATTGTAGGCTATAGCTTTTTGCATGATTTTATAAATTAAATCAAATTACTTATTTTATAATATATATATAAAGATATTATTATATATATATATATATATATATATATATATATATATATACCGCACAACAGGCAACCTAAAAAAATAAAATGTTTAGCGTTATATAATTATGATTTATAAAGACAATTGGTTTATAGAATAAATATATTATATATTAAACTACAAATTGTAATATAATCATAAATCATAAATCATTAATCATTAATTATTAATTATTCTTTTTTAAATGAGAAATACATTTTGTGAGTGTAATTGAGTATATATATAGATTTTAAGACGAATATGTAATCTACTCACTATTATATATGATATTTACTCATAATACCAATTAATATATCCATAGAGTATATTATTAGGCTCACGATCATTACTATAAATATATAATCCGCTTTATAAAAAATTATAAAACCTGACATATTCATCTATACTAAATGTATCATTATTTACGCAATGATCTCCTACTCATAAAATAACTCACTCATACCTCTTGACTTTTAGCCCACTCTTTCCTGCTTAATGAATATTTATTTATAATAGTTAATAATATATATATAAACATTTAATTTTTAAACCCGTATTATATAAGTAATGAGAATGTATTCATTTTAATAATAAATAACTAACGAAAATAAAGATGAATAATATATTTATACTAAGTAATGTGAGGGAACATGAGGAAATTAGATGAGGTATAATACGTAGAGAAAGAGTTGAATGGAGACAAGAATTGAGTGAGGGAATTAAAGTGGGATAATTATACCCGAAACGATATTGAAGTAGGTAGATTGGCAGCGAGGTACTCGTACCCATTACAAACCAATCATATAATAAAGTAGCTCCGAGCCTATAAGGTTATTACTCACTGGCGTCAATAGAGGTCCCGAGCATTAAATACTGTATGTAAATGCAAACAAAAAAAGGAATTAAATCAAATATTATGTAGCGGCAGGTGTATTGTAGTATAAAGATGAGCAAGTACCATCACTGTGTCCAGATACGCCCTTTTAGTGTTTTGGATAAAAAGGAGTGAGTGGGAGAGTTAGACTCTCACTAGTATGAACAGATTTATTAGAACTTAACAAAAGTATACTAGATGAGTGGATATATTTATATCGGTATCTCTACCACAAATATTTACGTAATTGCTAAATTTTATCAGAGCACTCAAATGAGTGCTCGGTATTATCAGAGCAAGGTAGAATTTTTGACGAATGCTTTACATAATTTTTACCTTTAGCAATCATCCTTAGATTGGTCACAGATAAGTACTTTGCAATCTACTGAGAGTATAATCTGGGGAACGTTCCTTATAATACACCATCTACTGCCAATTGGGACATATTATATAAACTCACGCGGATACTAGCATTTCATAAGTAATGAGTAATATTAATTACTATCTGAACTATAAAAAATTGTCACGTATATTAATAGATACGATTTTAAACTTGAGTTTCACTATAGAGAAACAGCTGAAGAGCATGAATAGATCACTCGTGTAAACTTAGTGGGTTTATAAAAAGATTAAATATATTTATTATATCAGTGTGAATGGAAATAAAGAGCAGATTTGGAGTTTCTGAATTAGAATATTTAGGCTTCATAATATGCGCTGAAGGTGTTAGAGCGAATCCAGCAGAGAAAATTGCAGAGATAGTAACTTATAAAAAAACCGCATACTATTAGGGAGATGAGAGGATTTAATTGGAAAACTTTCGTTTTACAGAATAATGCTAACTTAGCCTAGGCAGATTTAAAATTAGGGTCCATTAATCATGACTATTTTAATGAGGTAAATAATGAGCTGTAATACTCTCTCATACAGAAAGAAAATATTATTGGAGAAATGAAATGTCTAGAAGAGGCTTTTAGCCTGATTTCAAAAAATACGCTATAAAAAACTCCTGCCTATTAGCCTACCCCGGTACCATTCATACGTCACCTCTCATAAAAAAATAATTACATTATACAATTAATAGTTATCGACTGTACTAATGCTTCTATAATCATGTATGCGTTATTTACTGGGGGTATGATATCAAAGACGCCGAGCCAATTATATGATTCTTTAATATCATAATACCTAACTACCCAGTCGGTACTATTTGAGAGTAAAAATAGAAGATATTGTATATGAAAATATATGGCTAATAGTATTAATTAGTACTTAATAAACAAATATATGTAATCACAAATTTTGTAGTAACTATTTTAAGTGGGAGGAAAAATAACGATATATATACTATTATATATTGAAAGATATTATATATACCTTATAATAACAAAACAAATGGATGTAATTTAAATATTCAATAACTAGCAAAAACAGGTCCGGCAACTTTATAAATTTACATTAGCCTCTTCACTATAATTTAAATAATTTTCAAATTTAAATTAGTATATATAATATATAAAATTCGACAAATATACCGTTATAATACGAATAATATCTATTTAATAAAATATATTAATAATATCTCACAAACTATCCAAAATAGCGATGAATACCGTTACGGACTTCACACATATATAATATACCCCTACAGAGGGGGAAACAACAACTGGCGTCGTATGAAGAATGAGATTTAACAAAATATGCATCTCAGTATTTTGTGCCGCTTAACTCCACTAGGGGGAAACACATGATTTTTAAGAGATGATTACTCTACTGATAAAGCACAACACGAGACTCGTGCAAAGCTATGGTAAGAGGAAATACAAAAAAAAGAAATCGAGATAAGAAAGATTACATATGAATTATCATAAAAACTATTGTTTTGGCCACGTGGTCAAACTACCTGTAAAGTTATAACAGAAAACTTTTCAACAGGAATGTATATAGGGGGCCTATATAAATTAAATTTCTTGACTAACCAGTATTGGCAATTGTTCTTGAAATTACTTAGGCACTGTATTATAAACCACATTAAGATTTTTAAATATTCAGGAGTATTTGCATATTTCAAAGAATGTAGCTCTGAATATACTCTCGAGTCAAATGCCTTTGATAGATTGAGTTATTGGTGTATATATTTCATAATCATGATGATTTACAGTTGAGAAGGATATTTTTTTTTGATATTGTAGAAATATTAATATAATTATGATTAAATTTATAGACGTGATTGACATACTTATTTAAATATTTTGTTTTTATTTAAGGTTTTAGCATGACTAGCTAGCTGATACTTTCTACTATAGAATTATGATTTATTATTTGCAGAATGCCAAATCTGTTATTGAACAGGATTATAAAATTTTAACCTTACAAAGAAGTTCAAAAAGTTCTTTCATGCCTGATGCGGTTGTGTTTCCAGGTATTGTATTATTTTTTTTTATTGTAATAGCAAGTTCTTGATGACGTTAACTTTCAGCTTTGATGATAAATTCTGTAAAACTAGTTTGTAAGTTATGAATGAATAAACCTTTTAAATTTTTCAATTATAATGGTGAAGTTATTCCTAGTTTATCGAGGAAGTAAAGATTACTTTTTAGTTAGTAATGCAATATGTATGTGGGCGCAGAATAAGGTGATAAAAATACCTTTTTCTTATGTATAAAAGAAAAACTTCCTTTCAACGTGCTTTATCCCCTATTTAGAGGGTAACACAGGGGGACTACAGGAAATTGTACTTTAAGCCCAAACCAGCGCCACCAACGTGTTCACAGTCAAGTTTTAACTCTTGCCCCCAGGAAGATAAAACTCCAACTGCTACGCGGTGGATTGAACCAGCTTCCTCTCGCATGAGAGTCAGTATATAATGTGAAAAAATGTATGGAGAAAGTGAAGAAGGGAAGTTCTATTGTTTTGAAGAAATATTTGCAAAGGAGAAGTATACAATAATGAAGACTATATATTGGTTATATGGTGTTTCCATGGTAATCTAAGGTTTATATAAGTATGAAGAGAAATTTTTCATGAGGGTATTTAGTAGGCCTATATGAAAAATTCAGTGTTTTTTTTTTTTCTTTCTATAAAATATTAAAATAAATTAATGAGTAAAGTTGAAAATTTTGCAAGCTTATTAACTAGGTATATGAAAGTTTTTTCATTAGGTTGAGTATCAATTTTAGCAAGAATTATGGTCATGAATTATACAGTAAAAATTATTATGAGAGAGAAGTTTAAAGATTACTAATTAAGGAATGTTTAAGTTGTATCAAAAAGCAAATTATATTCCTTGATATTAAAGCATATTATTAAGAAGAAATGTAAGAAAGTGGGAGAGTGAGGAATATAAAATGTGAAAGAAGTGTCCAAATTTTGATTTTGAAAAGAATTGAGGTGCAATTGGAAGAGAAAGTTATTGATTTACCAGAGTTGCTTATAAATGGGAAGGTGTTATAATAGCCTGAGTGTTTTAATTGGCTTCTCTTGATGATAACCTATTAATTTCATTAACTGTAATAACTTAGTAAGTAACTAATAAGTCTAATAACTCAAATATCTTAATTAACATTTTATTTACCTGAAATTTTTAATGTTGCTAATGTTTCACTTGACAAAAGTAAAGATTGATACTTATTATTATTATTATTATTATTATTATTATTATTATTATTATTATTATTATTATTATCCCCCCCGTTAACGTACCCCACCTTGTCGGGGTGGGGGGCTCAGATACCTTTTTCGAATGGTATCTGCGAAGACGTACGTTTTGTTTTGGTTGATTTTTCCCCCTTTTTGTGGTTCCCCTCCTTTCCATTTATGTTTTGTTTCTTATTATTATTATTATTATTATTATTATTATTATTATTATTATTATTATTATTATTATTATTATTATTATTATTATTATTATTATTATTATTATTATTCTTATTATTATTATTATTCTTATTGTTGTTCTTATTATTATTTATTTTTCCCGTTCCTCTTCTGTCCCTTCACCAGTTTCTGTCCCTTCTCCTCTGTTTTCTGTACGTACTAACCCTACTTATCCCTGATCTCTCTTCTGAGTCTTCCCATTCTCCTTCCTGGTGGCTGCCGGGCTGTTGTCTCTGTGTAATCTTATTGGGCCCATCTCACCCACGTAGGAAGGAGTGGTGAGGGTACAGGTTAAAAACCGGTTATTCTCGCCTTTTTCGGGCCGCCTATTGTAGGGGACCCGAACCTTGTCTTAACCTGTGAGGAGGCTGTCCTGCACTTGGGCGCATAATCTTGAGCTTCGCGTCTTATCCGTGTGGTGCACGGCCATTATTTTTAATCTTAGGAACTAGACCCGAAGTCCGGGGGGCTTTTCCGAGCCCACACCCATGGCCCACACCTACGAGGGTGGGGGGGGAGGTAGGTAGCTCTGGGCCTGTGGTGGGTGCGCTGTTGCTGCAGTTACGCTGCCGGGATTTATGTTTCTATTCATCATTTGTGTTTATTGAATTTGTGTTTATTTATTGCCGTGCTGATTTTGCAGGAGTATTTTCATGGGAAGAAAATCTAAAAAGTTTGCCGTTTTCCAGAAAGGCGGCAATCACCATGTGTCAAACCCGTCCCCTCCCTGGCCGTTCCCAGGCCGGCGTCCAACAGGGGCTTTGACGCCCTTGTTGATGAAATGGTTGGTACTCCACCACCCACCCCTATCGCCCTCAATTCTGGTCCCGTTTCAGGGACTGCCCCGTCTAGACAAGGTGAGGCTATTGTGGCCTCTCAGAATACCCTTGTCTCTCAGTCTTTACGTTTGCCATTCCAGGCCCCTGCGTCACCGGGGTTCCATTCCTAAGCGCCAGTATACACCAACGCCAACGATCATTCGCCGGCCCCCTCCAGGGGTCCCGGGTCTTGATTCCTGCCCCGCTTTATTTTTATTTACATTCTACGTCATCTCGTCCACTGCTTCTGTGAGGCAGCTCATCCTTAGTGATGCTTTGGAAGCTGCTCTCCAAACACCTGAGCCACAGGCTACGCCTATGAGGAACAGTTCCCTCTTGGTTCGTGCTTCCTCTCTCGTGCCCAGAGCAACGTCCTTGCTTCCCCATCCCACCTGGGATTCCCGTCATTTCTAAACCTGATGTTGTCCGTAACACGTCCGAAGGGTACCATATATGCGCCGGAGTTCTGTAACGATGCTTCCATTGACATCCTAACTCATTTACAGGCTCACCACGTGCCTATCACCGACGTTTATCGGTTCCCTCCACGTAAGGATGACCCCTCCAAGCCGAACCCTCGTCTTTTACCTTCTCTGTGCCTTTCCTTCCATCCAAGGTAAAACTTGGTTTTACCATGCACACGATTCGGACTTATGTGCCCTTCCCGAGAAGATGTTTCAAGTGCCATAAATTTGGTCACCCCAGAAATATTGTCGGTCTCCCAGACCATCTGTCCGACATGTGGCAGTTCTCCCACCCGAACTGTGACAGAGATCCTCCATGTTATCCTAACTGCAAGGGGCCACCCGGCCTCCCCTCTGTCCACTGCCCCCTTTTTCGCCTTGGAAAAGGCTGGGGCAGTGCGCCATTCATAAATATGACCGTCGTGAGGCTACCGCCGGGCGGGAGAAAGCTGGCTCATCTTTTCCTCTTTCCTATGCGGCAGCGTCATCCATCTGCAGTTTGCCTCTTCCGTTGCTCGCGCCCCGCTTTCAGTGCTGTTCGG
>JABUQX010043947.1:0-15825 GCA_015478945.1 Trachelipus rathkii
ATTTTCACATTCACTTATCGTCATATAGTATCTTTGATTGCCATTCAATAAACTAACCACCACCACAAATATATAAAGAGAACATTTGCCATTAGAGCTACCTATTCATCGCCTATCATATGGTGTTATGCAATCCAAAAATAAACTAAATACCAATATTATTCTTCTTCTCCTCATTGTTCTCATCATTTTGTTTCAAGGAACTTTCTAGTTACGCGACCTGGTTCCTTCGCATCAGGTCTTTAGTCACGCGACGAATTCTTGCGATCCAAAATACGGTACACGTATCTTCCCACTACATTTACATAAACATAATCCCCTATAATTCATATAGTACCCGCTACTCCTACCCCTTATATAAGGATACTATTGCCTCTGCTCTCCTCCAATCCCTCTTAACTATATCCCTCCATAAACACTTCTGTTGAATCCTAACTTCCAATCCAATAAATACTAATTTCACCACTCCGTCTTGGATCATTTCACGCGCGGAAATTTCATCTATATCCAAGAATTATCTATTCTCAACTGTTGCTCGCTTTACCCATTAACCTACCTCCTTGCTAATGACCTCGATTGCCCCAAAATGACCCGTAATGTATCTTGCACCAGTCAAACCACACATTGCATCCACTATACACATCTTCGTTAGCTGAGCAATGTTATGACACAGATTTTCCGAAGTATTTCCCCACCACAGATCTAGTCACTTCATGCTTCATACAGTTATGAGAAGCCCATCCTATTCGATCTATTCTCATGCAGATTCCCCCTTATTTCCTCTATCATAGTATAGTATATATATATATATATATCAGGTTGTCTCGTCAGCGTTGGCGGGTAGGTGTGTTCAGCTGCTGTGTAATTGGTGGTGTATTCTTTTGTGCAGGTGTGTCACTGTTGTTTTCTGATGAATCGTGGTCAAAGGGAGTTTGCGTTGTCTATTTGCGTCGAGGTTATGGGGGAGGGTGGAGGTGGTTAGGGGGGAGAGGAGGGCCTTGGGGTGAGTGTAGGGGTAGATTTAATATATAGGGGGGGAGGTAGTGAGGGTGAGGGAGGGGGATGTATATATAGGGGAGATAAGGGTAGTGGAGTTAGGGAGGTATGGAGGTGTAGGGAGAGATAGTGAGGGTGACGAGAGTGGGGGTGGGGAGGGGGAGTGAGGGTGTAGGGAGAGGGGAGTGTCAGGGGTTGCCGCAGCGCCGGGCTTCGTGGAACAGAGGCGGGGGATGGCGTTGCAGAGCGAGGGGACGAGTTACGCTCAGACTTGATTATGTTGAGTGTCCGGCCGTAATGTGGGGGGGAGGAGAGAATTGTGCGAGGACATCGTAGTGCGAGAGAAGCAGAACTAGAGAGTGAGTGTTATATTTTTATTTGTTCTCTTGCGCACTTTGATTGTTCCTTAATTTATATTTTTTTCTTTATTTGTCATAAATGTTTGTTGTGCCTAATTGCATGTGTCCGCTTATTTGAATTTATTCTTTTGCTTGTTCATCGTTCTTCTTTCTTAATTTTTTTTCTTTTTTGTGGATTTTCTAAATGTCATGAACGTTAAGATGGGTGTGATATTGGAATTCAGAGGTATATATAAGTGGATTGTAGGAGAAGAGGAGGGAAAGGTGATGCGGATGCATTTGAAACGTGTAATTTTATTTGCTAGCTGTGACTGAAACAAAGCATGAAATGAAAGCGGTGAAAGTGAGTGGTGTGTGTGAAATGTGAAATAGGTCAAGGTATAGGCTGTGGTTTGACGCATGGTCCATCAGAGTATCTTTTGTTGTGGTGCGCTAGACATATCGAATGTTTTCGATGGAGTGAGTATGAAACTCAAGATTGAGTTATGTCGGTTAGACTTAATGGTTGAGTAGGTGATCAAAAAGAAGGGATCACCAGTAGCATAACAGTTTGTGTTTGCGGTGGTGCGGGAGAAAATTCGGAAAATGCGTAGGCAGGATTGGATTTGGATTTCACTGTGAGGAGAGAGGTCATGTGAGTAAGCGTAATAGCTGTTCTTTTAGAAAAACACAAGAATAATCCATAAGTGAACTACTTAGAGTTGGTGTAGGTAGAGAGGGTATCGAGAAGTGTAAAAGTATGGATTTAATTTTCATGTTGGTGAAAAATGGAGATGTTAGAAGTATGTGTGGAGATTTTAAATCCGTGAGTGGGACTTAGCGAATGGGACTTATTCAAGATCATTCAGTTGTTTTGTGTAAAATACTAAGTTAAGTTGGGGCTTTTGGATTGAGAGGAAGGTGATAGCGGAAGGAAGACTGGTAGAATCTAACGAGTGAGAAAGTAAAGTGAATCAGAAGGTGAATAAGTGACTAGACACTATCATAAGAGCGCTTCGCAATAGAAATCAGTTGAAGGTGTGAGCAAGCTGAAAACCTGAACAAATTGGGAGCAATGACTGGAGAGCAGTTGTTTAGCAGTGCAGGAACGAAGTATGCGGATGGCCTCCTAATTAAGGGAAGTAAGAATAGTTAATCGTGAGTGGTGGAGATGATGAGACGCTGGATGCAGCAGAGGTTCAAAGGTAAAAAAAGAAGCGTGGTCTGAATGTATGTAAAAGCAATGGATGGAAGTTTTCACAAGAACAGAGGTTTGGAATTATATAAGGAGCGGACAAATAACGAAATACTAAAACAAAGCACTGCATACGGTCATGAGAAAAGCAAGAGATAAGATGACCAGTTTTGAAAGGAGGACTGTATGGGCGACTGAACGCAAAGTGGAGAATCATGATAACCCTTCCTGGCAGGAAGCGCGAAAAGGCTTAGAATGAGTATGAAGGGTGTAATTTTTCTCTTGTTTTTATTATATTATTATTATATTATGGATGGTGCTGTTTATACTGATTGAAATGGATTTGTTATTGTGATGTTGTTTGGTAATTAGAATTATTTTCGAAAATGACTTTATATATTTATTTTTGCAGTAATTGAAAGAAGTTGATTTTTTTTTGTGTAATTGTGTGTGTGTTTGTTTGTATTGTGCATGTATGTTAATGGAATATCTGGTTATTTTTGGGGAAGTTAGGTCATTAGCAGTGATGGTATTGTTTATTATTTATTGTATTGTGAGAAATAGTTAAGTATATTGGTTAATTTTCCTGATGTTTTGTATATGATTGTTTGTATATATTTACTTTTATTGTTGATTAATATTATACGATTCTTATATGACGGAGGCGTAGTTTTATTGTTGTATTTGTTATTTGTGTTATTTTTTGGAAATGTTGCTGTACATTAAAGCGTTTATGGAGGCGTGATCATTTTTCCGAGAGATTGTGAGGATATGATGTTATGTAATGTATCTACGCCTTATGTTACAGGGCTAAGGGAGATAAGGGGTGAACTGTAGGAATTTATATTGGTGGAAATTAGTTTTATTGAGTGTTGTATGGGACAGCTAACGCTGGTATTGGTTGCCTCGACAAGAGTGTCGTCGATTGACTGATAGGACTGATTGGTGAAAAACAAGGTGCGTTTAAAAGTGGTAATGGTAGAGTATTTGTGGATCAAATCTTTATTTGAAACAAATGATGTTTTGTTTTTTTTGAATTATATGAGGGATGAAGAATGAATATATTGTAGTTTAGGTTTTATGTGATTTGCAACCAGTGGCGTAAATGATAGGCCATTATTTAGGGAGAGCTCTTTTTATGGCAAGTTTAGTAATCCATTTTATGGAGTTAGTGGTAATGTTTATTCGAATTGGAATCAAATAGTTATGTATGTACGATTTATGGAAGTCGTGTTGAGAAATAATATTGGATGTTGAATTCGTGATTGGTTTTATTTATTATATATGCTATAGTGAGTACTTTTTGTTGATTTGTGGTATTCTCCTTGTTATTTTTTTCTTAATATTGTATATGTGTGTTTGGTTTTCTGAATTAAGATATTAGAGTGGGTTTGTTGTGGTCTATTTGTGTGGTATTTAGTGTTAGATGATTGGAGAATGGAGATGAGTGTTATTGGTTTTTTGTTTTGGTGTGGTCGAATCTTGAAGAGAGTTGTGAGAGGATTGGTAGAGGTAGTTTGGCAGAGCCTGTGAAAGGAAGGGTTTGAGATTATAATTGTATTATCGTATGATAAAGTATTATATAGTCTTTTTTATTTTTGTTTTTGTTTGAGTGATTGTTTGATGTCTACGTTCCTTCTGGTGTTGATTTTGTTTTTTGATGGTGAGCTTAGCTGGATATCTATTTAGTGTCTGAGTTTACTATTATATTATTTTTTTTATTAGTTTCTATATTATTTTTTTATTTTTTTTATTATTAATTGTGACTTCAATTCTCATCAGTAGTTGTGGTCGTTCTTAATATTTTAATATACTTTTGTAGTGTTTTATTGTCTTAAAATAATATTTTGGTGGTATTTCATTAATAAGTTGCAAGTATTTTGATTTAATATTATTTATTTTTCAACAAACTAATTCTAAAGTCTCTCTTCCTGTCTTCCTCCCCCCTTTTTTGGTTAATTTAGGATTACAAATAGATAGCAGACGCTTTTTACCTGCACATATTTGAAATCGGAATATCACAGGTATTTTATTTAACTATAAAGTATTTAGCAGAAACATTTTCTGGTCTTTTATTTGTATATTGTTTTTTAGGGTTTTTTTTATTGTAAGTTTTTATTATTTTGTTTATATTTATGATTTAATAGTGCTGATATCAAACGATCTTATTTTAATTTTCATATTTATTTATTTCTTTTTTGTTTTTTGTTTGTTTCTTTTTTTTATCATTTTTTTATATTTTTTCTATTTCTTGTTTTTTTTTTATTTTGAATATATTTATTTTTTTTTTTAATTTATAATTTTTTTCCTTTTATTTATTATTTTTTCAAATTTTTTTTTTTTTTTTTTTTTTTTTTTTTTTTTTTTTTTTTTTTTTTTTTTTTTTTTTTTTTTTTTTTTTTTTTTTTTTTATTTTTTTTTTTTTTTTTTTTTTTTTTTTGTTTTTTTTTTTATTTTTTTTTTTTTTTTTTAGTAATTTGTTTTTTTTATTTCTTTTTTTTTTTTTTTTTTTTTTTTTTTTTTTTTTTTTTTTTTTTTTTTTTTTTTTTTTTTTTTTTTTTTTTTTTTTTTTTTTTATTTATTTTTGTTTTATTTGTTTTTTATTTTCTCTATAATTATTTATATATATGGTATATATTATATATTTATTTAATTATATTTTTTTTTTTTATATAGTTATTTTTTTGTAATATTATATTTGTTTATTTTTTTTATTTATTTTTTATTTATATATATTTATTTTTTTTTATTATTAGTATTATATTATATAAATATATATATATATATATAATATATACTATATATAGTATATAATATTTAATATAAATATATTTTTTATATATAATCTATCTGTATTTTATGTTTTCTATAATATAATATTATATATACGTCGATATATATATATATATATATACATCTATCTATAAGAAAAGGTTTAAAATTAAAAAATTTTAAAAAAAAAAAAAAAAAAAAAAAACGCATAAAGAAAAATTTTTCAGTTACATATTAAGGATACGTCAAATTGAATCTCTTGATGTTACCTTTATATTCCAATACAAGGAATGATATTATATATATATATATATCATAAAATCTAAAAAAACTATTATATATATATATAATCTCCAAAATTATAAATATATATATTTTTATTTTATTTTTTATATTTATTTTTTTTTTTATTATTTTATATATTTTATTTTTTTTTTTTTTATTTTTTTATATTTTATTGTATTTTGTTATATTAAATATATTATATATGTCTTTTGATTAACCATACATATACTAAAAATATATAAATAATAATTATATGAAATATATAATAGATATATATATGATAATATATGGATGTATATAGGTTGTATTGATATATATATAGTATATATATACTATATATATAATATATATATCTAGAGTAGAGAGAGGAACGAGAGAGAGGTGAGATCTCTGCTGAGATGGAGTAGCGGGTTATTGGGTAGAGAAGAATGAGCACAGAAGAGACTGAGAGAGCATGAGATTGTAAGAGGGAAGAGACGGATTGAGGGAGGAGAGAGATACTTTCATCATTAAATAGAGTTCTGAACTGAAACTATCTATTAAGAACTTTCTATACACAAAACGAATGAAGCTGTTTCTATTGTCCGCCTGGATGTGTGGCTGTTCTGCCGAGAAACGCATTATTTGTGTTTTCCGTAAGATTGTGTGTCTGTTGGGTGGGCACCGAATACGGTCATGATAGTATTGAATAATAATCCCTACGAACCTCCTCAACATTAGCATTTGGATGGAATTGGTTTTGTGCTGGGACTAATTATGTTCTTACCTATTTTTATATAGTAACTCTTCCGTATGGGTATTTTCTTAAGAGAGTTCTGTACCAAGATGAAGGAGTCAGTGCTGACAACAGAGACTCATCAAATAGAAGTGTTAGGGTTAGCCTGTTTGATGAGAATGGAGGAGGATGTGGGGGTGCTTATATTATGGTAATTTTAATACAAATGTTTGGCATGACATGGTGAACATAGGTCTGATTGTTTTCGTTTCCTCGTGTACCGTTCAGAAATTCACGATCACCCTCTCTCGCGCTCTCTCACGATTTTCCATGAGATTCCATTGCTTTTGATATACTCATTCTCTGAGTACTCGCGGTCCTGATAAGTGGCTTCTGTTACTGGCCGTGATTGAATCAAACAATGGCCTTTTTGAATTTTGCAAAATAACGTACTTGTCTGTTGGATGTGGTTTTAATAAGTGCTGTTATAGGCTCAAATGTTTCGAGCTATTTTTTCGCGCCAATATAAAACGCATGTCATACGTTAGGTTTATCGTCATTGCGCATTGCTTAGCTTGGTTAATGCGTGGCCACACCACGACATGGAGTTTTCATTATAAACTTTTGATAATGGTGGCAATCAATGGGTACGAAAATCGAAATTCCCAAGCCTGGTGAGCTCGAAACAAGAATCATGTTTTAAAGATGTTAAATTTTTTTTTTATATTATTATAGTAATATATAATTATAATAATATATATATATAATATAATATATTATAGATATATATATATTATGTATGTATGTATCGATATATAGTTTTTATCATAGTACTATGTTTTAGTATAGTAATATATGCATTTTCTTCACAATAATATAAGATCAGGGCCAGAAGAAATTTGTTTATTGCCTTTCAGTTAGTCCTCCCGATTCGAACAAAGTTGAGAGATACGATATCAATCCATGCTAAAATGGAATAACCATTTAATAAATATACGTATTTTGACAATATTTTCTTGCATGGTTTTTTTTTATGGTTTGAACCATTGGTTTTTTTATGTGGTTGAAACCATGGTTTAGACCCATGGTTTAAGAAAAAATGGTTTTAAACCAATGCCCTCCCACGACATTGGGATCCGTCAAAGGGTCCGTAATATATTGACCTATAAGATACCTCGGTAATAATTGTCATTAATCGTCAACCAACGCGTAGAGAAGTAATCGGGCAGTAGCGCAGGTAGGTAAGCGCGGTAAGCACTTCGGTTCTTTTTACTCGCGCGCTTCAAAATGAATAATGGAACCTATATATGGTAACTTGAACCGTGGGGATTTATCCCCGCTTTTTTGAGTGAGCGATGCCTGACCTCACCTGTAGCGTCTTGGTATGTATAGTGTACTACTATATTAATATTATATATACATTACGTTAGCTATGATGATAATGCTACCGCTATTGCTATGTAGTATATATAGTATATATATACTGAGTAATTGTTGTATATATATATTATATATATATATACATGCATAGGATTTATCACTTAACTGAATAGTTGTCGACTCTGAGTATTAGTAAATAGTAGCTGATATTTGAGCATACAGTGATGGGTAGGCGTATTATATATATATATTATTATACATATATATATTAATATATCATTGGTAGTGCTCGTCTTCTCCTCTACTCGCTCTCGTCGTCTCTCGTCGTCTCTCTCTCTCTCTCTCTCTTCTCTATTCATCTCTCTCTCCGTCGTCTTCTCCTCTCATCTTGCTCTCTCTCTCCTTTCCCCCCTCCCTTCTCCCCTCTCTCTCCTCTCTCTCTCTCATCTCTCTCTCGTCTTCCGTTTAGGCCTATTTTCCATTTCAGCCTTCATTGCATTTTCCTTTAAAAGACATTTAGATTTTCTCTAACGACATACTTCTCCGTGTGTCTTCGCTTCCTTTATTTTCTCAAAATCTATTCCTTTATCTTTCGTGTTAAGATTTTAACATAATATTAACGTATTCTACTTACTTAAGAATTACGCTGTCTACCGTGTATAAGTTGGGAGTCCAGCTCTGAAACCTGCCTCCACTCTTTGGTCAAGTCTCGGTCTCAAATGAAAGCAAGTCGCAGTTCGCTTCTTCTCTTCAGCCTACTTAATCTGTTTCACTTTTGCTTCGAATCCTGCTGTGCAAACCTAACCAAAAAAAGTGTATTTTTTGTGAAGTGAAAAGTCCGGTGGTATTTCCTACGACTTAACAATATTCTTGCTAAGCAGGCCGGGTCTTATTGGCCCATTATTGCTGGTGTCTGGCCGTAATGTTGCCTTCTGATATTTACAATAAAGAGTCAGATTTTGCATTTTAACTACTACCATGAAGTAGGTCACCAAGCGCTATATAATATATTAATATATATATATATATATATATTATATATATATATATAATATATATATAATATGATATATATATATATAGTATATAGTATTATATATTATCATATATATATATATACTATATATATATATAATATGCATCTGGTGTCTGAAGAGGGTACGTAAATAAAGTGCCGAAACTTTTTACGCCAGTCCCCCCATTTTGTATCCCTCTTTCCTTTATTAACAGTACAGAGTTTTATTATCCATTTCCTTTACCCCTAGTTTATATATTATATATATATTATATATATATATATATTATTATATATATATATATATATATATATATATATATATATAATATTATATATATATTATATATATAATATATATATATATATATAGTATAGTATATATAATACTAATATATATATATATTATATAGTATATATATATTATATATATATATATATATACTATACTGTAATATATATATAATTATATATTATATATATATATATATTATATATACGGTACTATAGATTATATATATATTATATATATATATATATTATATATATATATATATAATATATATATATATATATATAGACTAGTCGGTTTTGGGTGCCAACTTTTCCTTATTCCTACTTTGTACAGAATTTCTGTTTGAGAGGAAGCTGCACTAAAGCAAATAGGAAGCTTAAAATTTTTTGTTAAGGTCTATAATAAAACAATAACCTTCTTCATCAGTTACCAATCTAGTAACATTGTGAAATCCAAATATTCTCAGTTAACCCTTGCATTCCCTACGTAGATTTTAATCTACATTGCTTGATTTAAAATTTTTGACTGCTGAATCGATATTAAAAAAAACAGTAATTTATGCACACATTCTTACACGATAAATATAAAATATTATTTCACTAGATTCTTTTTATATATATTATATATAATATAATAATAATGATATTATATAATAATATATATATATATATATAGATATACTTAATATGATTATATATATATATATATATATATATATATATATATATTTAATCACTCACTTAATTTCAAAGTTTCAGGTATTTTTCTTTTATTTTTGTTTAGGTTAGGTTATGTTAGGAGTTAGGTTTAGGTTAGGTAAGTGTAAAGTTAGAAGTTTAAGTAAGCTAGGTTAGCGTTTAGGTTGAGGTTAGGTAACTAACGTTAAACGTAAAACGTAACCTAACTACCTAACCTAGACCTAACCTAACCTAACACAATCTAAAACAAAAATTAAAAGAATAAAGAGTAGCTGCAAACTGAAATTTAAAGTGAGTGAGGTATATATAAATAGTACTATCATTTTATGATATAATATGAATAGAGGATATATATTAATGATTGTAAGTATATTAGTTATATATATATATATATTGATATTATATATATAAATATTATTTATATAATTTAGTTATTTATATATTTATATTTAGTTTATTTTGTTTCATACATTTTTTTTTAAATAACACATTAAAGTAAAAAATTCGGTACCTATAAAAAATATTTCATTTTGAAAAATTATTTTATGTAAGTTTATGGCTGAAGCCAAGTCACTCTTCGTGTTCGAAACAAACTATTCTTATAAAAGATGGGTAACTAACGATATCCGATACACTTTCGATATCGAAAACAAACGAATCGATACTCTGATAAACATTACCACTCAAACCGGAGCAATTACCGTTATAAATATAAACAACCTAACCTAACCTAACCTAACCTAACCTAACCTAACCTAACCTAACCTAACCAGTCAACCTAACCTAACCAAACAACCTAACATAACCTAGCCAAACCATCATCCTAACCTAGCCTGACCTGACCAAAAAACCTAACCTAACCAAACAACATAACGTATATAATAATAATAATTAATAATAATAATAATAATAATAAATAATAATAATAATAATAATAAATAATAATAATAATTAATAATAGATAATAATAATAATAATAATAATAATAATAATAATAATAATAATAATAATAAATAATAATAATAATAATAATAATAATAATAATAATAATAATAATAATAATAATAATAATAATAATAATAATAATAATAATAATAATAATAATAATAATAATTAATAACGAACCTCACGAAGTAAACATTGCCCAACAAAATCAAAATAAATATTTTGGTGCCAGAAAGGTAAGAATTGATTTTAGATATATTTGATACGCTGATTCCAAATATACCTTCCGTTTTTAACGTAGCAGCTCTAGTTTTTGATATATAGGCTATTGTTGAAATAGTTGATAAAAGGAAAAAAATAATTACATAATGAATCATCTTTTTAGAGCCTAATATTGTATTTACTTACTTGAAATTAGAATCTTAATAGCCAGTTTTAGCTACCTCGCTTTACCATGACCTCAAAACCAGACTGTCCTATACCTGCGTATCCCCCACGAACCCACCCTCCACAGTAACTCGTGTTTACAATCGCTTTACCGTATTCACTTTACTATTGAGTTTCCCTGTGGGTGAAAGTTGTGGTTATATTTTGTGCAACTCTAACCTGTTAGTAGTAGGGGGAGATTAAAGTTACTTTACTGTAAAATAATATTAAAATTTCTAATCATAAGTGAAAATGAAAAGGTCTGGAGTCTGAATATTGTAATTTTAAAATGAAGGATTCAGAGCCGGGTCATTTCAAAATGATGGGGGCGGTGCTGCTCTAGTTGATAACCAGAGACAAAATAGTTTACCAAGGAGATATGAAAGCTCGGATAACATCAAGAGGGATACCATCAGTACCAAATTCATTTTAAGTCTCAAGATCAAAGAGAGAGAGAACAAAAATAAAACTTTAGAAGGAATTAATTACAATGCATGAATTGGAGGGAGGTGGAGGAGGAATAATTTCGGATCTTCTAAAGTAGAATTAAAGTTCTACTTTAGCAAAGGTAAAACAGTAACTGAGCCGTCTGAAAAAACTAGAGGAAGAAGCAAAGTTATGCCTACGACTGCACCCCTTCAATTTGATAGGCATCTCACCCAACAGTAAATAACTGATACTAGGACAGTAGCCTTGGAGTAACTAACCTCTTCATCTTGGGGCACAGAAAACCTGCTTAGTTTCAATGCCTCAAAAATCCGTTTATTCGTCTTTCTACTCACATATCTTCCACATAAAAACATCATCTTCGAAACAACTTCAAACTTTCGTCTGTGTCAAATATCCGGTTGTTTTTTTTCTTGGAAAGATCACATTCTCTTACCAAATGAGTTTCTGTATGGGTGCATGCTCTTAGTAGTCTTCGGAGCTTTTTCTCGATACTCCAGGTGCTTCTTCTTTAAAGGCACCCACACAGCTCTCCTTGTAAGATTAGAGTCAAGGGCTTTTCACTTTTGAACCCTCTCTTGGTAAACGGTATCTTTTCTTCTTACAATCTACTTTTTCTTTGCAATGGAAGTGTACATTCTCCCAATCTGTACTAAATGGTTACCTCTCTCAACCTGTCGTGCTATTGCTCTAATATGCACTCCTCTTAACAAACAAGAAAAATTGGAAATATTTTATTATTTCTAATTTTATTCCAGAATTGCATTATTTTATTTTTTTTTTTTAAACGTTCGACTGGTGATTTTTTTTCTTCTCACACTCTCTTAGTCCTCTGTTCTTCGAAATTTCAGTGAATTTTTTCTTTTTGTAGTGGCACAGGAGTACCAGGACATTTAAAAAATTCAAATAAGTCTTGACACAAAGTTTTGGATTTTCAAATATCCCAAGCATGAAAATGTAATTCATTTCGAACAGAAGAAAAGCACAAATATTTTCTGTTCTTCCAGTATCTTCTCTCCTAATCTTAATTTTAACTAACCAATACTGGCCCTTAATATCCAATTCGATTACCACTTAACATTGATAAAAATCTGCTCCAAAACTCGGTGATATTAATCAGTACTACTCGAACAGAACACAAATTATGACCTCAAATATATCATCCAGTATTGACAAAATGAGTGATAAAGACCGAATTATCCTCCTCCAATTATTATAGCAATAGCTAAAAACATTACCCTCCAGTCATAAAAAGATATTCTGTATGTCGATTAAAAATTCCAAATAAGCTTTTGGAAATATTCAACAAACAACTAGAAACGATGGGAAAACTTTTTATAAGAATTTCTTACCAAGGCAAACAATATCAACAAGCGATGAATGCGCGTCTCCGTATCGGCCAAAAAGATCTCTTTCTCTCAAATTCTATTTGAAATCGAATACTTTTCTGACAATATACAATGCATTGCACCACTGGTTACCCTCTACAACTTTTCCCTTGCGCAATATGGAAACTTCATTTTGCAGTCCGTCCACTATTCTCTTCAGTGAATGTAATGAACTAAACACGACGCGCTTTTCTGTCCTTTGTTTCACACCCATCATAAAAACAAATTTTTACTGCTAAAATTGTTCCCTATTTCGATTTTTAGAAGCATTAAAAACTGATACAAAAATTAATTAAGGAGCTTATTGCACAACTTTTAATAAAGCCTAAGTCAAGGTGAATGTTTTCCCCAACTACAAACTAAAGAATCTAATGCCGTTCAATTTAACAGATTCTTGTGAACAAGCTAAAAAAGAAATAAAAACTGTAATCGCCAGTTTAAATTTTCCTTCTCACCTTCTTGAAGTCTACATCGGTCTAAAAATGGCTACATCTTTTCATACTGAGGAAATTTCTGTATTCATAGGGAACCAAATGACTTACGGCTTAAGCGGTAATTAATTTTGAAATTCCTTCTCAAATTATATCCAATCGGGTGATATTATTATTATTATTATTATTATTATTATTATTATTATTATTATTATTATTATTATTATTATTATTATTATTATTATTATTATTATTATTATTATTATTATTATTATTATTATTATTATTATTATTATTATTATTATTATTATTATTATTATTATTATTATTATTATTATTATTATTATTATTATTATTATATGGATTCGATTGAACTCTAACTTATCCCGTATTCATGGTGAAGCCCCCCCACCAAATACTACTGAAAACTCCTTCCCAAAAGCAGTCGTACAACCCAAATCTCCGTTGTATGACTATTCTTTACCACCAGGATTTGTTGCTCCTCCCCGTCGAGATCCACGTCTCAGCCTTTCCTCTTCATTTGAATCTACCTCCAATACTACCCCTAGTAACATAGAGGCAATTGTCTCAAAAAGACCATCATCATAGCATGGCCACTTCCCTTCAATGGAATTGTCATGGCTACTATTCTAATTTCGAAGAACTTGTTCAACTAATAAATATATGTACACCAAAATGCATATGTTTACAGGAACTTCGACTATGTCACCGCAACTTCTTTCAACCGTCGGAATATAAATCGCCGCTAACCTCTATAGAAAGAGGTGACAATGATAGGGGAGGTACAGGAATACTCATTCACAAATCTATACAGCTTCACAATCCTAAACTAAACTTCGAACCACAGTAAGCAGCACGAATTCGCTCGTCCACCCGACCTTACTATCTCTCAATCTACTTGGCTCAGTAGTGAATTTACTAAGGTCGACTTCGCTGATCTTTTTAAACAGCTCTACTCCGGTCATTATACTAGGAAACTTCACTCCTCCACCCCTTATGGGGCGATACTGTTACTTCGTTAGTCCAAGATTCTAATAGATCTCCTAACCCCATTTCCCTGGGATGCCTTAACACAGGACTCCCTACAAATGAATTTAGATACACACTTCTTCTTGTATTGATATTTCCTTTTGCTCCCATTCCCTTATGGATCGCTTTACCTGGTCCCGCTTTGATTATTTATTCGGCAGTGATCTTACCCAATAGCTTTAAATGAGCTTTATGCCAAGCCCAGTAAAAAACCTAACCCACATGTCGTTATATGATGATCAAGCCAGGTGGGCTCGCTTTATCAATTACAGCTATCACTCTTTCTCCCTTCAATAACCAATTTCCGACTATCATTCACGGTGCCTTTAAGCTTCTTCCAGCAAGTCGTCATCGCGCGGCAGCAGTTGCATTCCACCTACCAATCTTTCAGGCAGGCGGTCGGCGGCCTTGGTGGTCCCAGAGTGCGCACAAGCCAACCGAGAAAAGAAAAACGGCAACACAAAAGGACCCGTACCATCCCAAACATGATTATTTTTAAAGCAGCCGCAGCAGATCTCGGCAATTAATCCATATGAGCAAACATTTTTCGAACACCACGTATCGACTGTTGCTCCCGCAACTCCCCTCCCTTTAGTGTGGAAAATTACACGGAAAATATCTCGTCGTTTCCAACTCACTCACCCACAGACCTCCGTTATGGGCTTGATATAAATGACGATCTCGCTCCTGCTGCTGTAGAGGATGCGTTAGGTTATTTGCTAGATACTAGAGTTCTTTCCGCTACACTGAAGCCTTTCAAAAAAAAAAAAAGAGAACTGACACAGCACTACCAGACTTTTCAACAGCGAGAGGGAAAGATCATACCTAAAACCGTCTTTTCACACTTGCAGAGTATCAAACTCATGCGAATACCAAAAACGGTGCTCTTGGTCCAGACATGATTTCGTACATCATGCTCCGTTCATATCCATCCCTCGGCATCAGCATTTTTGCTGGATCTATATAACAGAATCTAGATTCGAATCTTCTTTCCATCTATTTGGACTACAGCTTTTGTAATTCCTATTCCCAAACCTGGCAAAGATCCGAAGTTGGCAGACAACCAAAAACTAATTTCGCTGACCTGTCATTCCTGTAAATTAATGGAGAAAATGGCTTCTGGCCGCTTTCTCCCTGTTCTGGAGAGCCGTCAAGCTTTCTTAAACTTCGTTATGTTTCCGCAACAAACGTTCAACTGCGGGCCCCTTGGTAAAACTAGACCATGACATCCGTGACCTTCTCAACTGGTGGGATGGTTCTTGGTGTCTTTTGATCTTGAAAAAACTTATGCCACAACGTGGAAACTGGTATTCTCCTTAAACTTCATTCGCTCGGTTTCGCGGACAACTCCTCTTTCATCAAATGCCTTCTGTCCAAATAGATCTATCCAGGTTCGGTGCTCTTCTATTCTGTCACGCCACTTTGCTTACTCTGGATGAAGAGGCGTTC
>JABUQX010043948.1:2500-17500 GCA_015478945.1 Trachelipus rathkii
CGCGAAGGCGGCGGCGGCGGGACCAAGTCGGAGGCGGGGAGAAAAACGGGCGCGCGCGGAAACCAAGTGTGTGTGTGTGTGTGTGTGTGTGGGTGGGTGGGTGCAGGGCAAGAGAGAGAGAGTAGATGATGTAGTCATGGCAACAGATAAAGGGGGGTAGGGGCAATGACAACAACTAAGAGAAAAGAGATGGTGGGGGATAGAAAGGGGGTAGGGGTAACGGGTGTATGTGTGCGTGTGTAATGAACATCTCGTGTAATGTTGATGACTGCGTCATCAACATACACTCGAATGTGCGCACCTACGGTGCGTACACATACGAAAATATAAAAGGGGGGTAGGGTAAGGTAAATAATAATAATAATTATAATATATACATACATAAAATTACTTACATTAAAAAATACAATCATATGTACACGCGCTACGCGCGCTGGATCTCGTGCAACATTGCAAATGTTGCTTTGCAACATTTGCAATGTTGCACTCAATCTCTGCAATGTTGCGTGCTCTATCTCGTACTTATTACTACTGTCGTGAGTGAAGACAGTCCTCAGTGTGAAGTTATGTTAGATAGTGTGCAGCTGGAAAAAGTGTCAGAGTTTAAATATTTAGTATATATGTTGGATGAAAAGGGAACGGATGATGCAGAGTGTAGTAGGAAAGTTGTGAATGGCAGGAAGGTGGCTGGTGCATTTAAATCGTTGGTGGATGTAAAGGGACTAAGTTTTGAATGCGCTAGGGTCTTACTTGAGGGTACCGTATGTTTTTTAATAATAATGATAGTGTTGAAAATTTAATATACACAAACCAATAAATTATCTAAAATACCGTAATTAATGTCTTAGTCAAAAGCTAAAAGTAACGGAGTAACGGCGCTTCGTTACTTTTCATTTCAAAGAAACGGAATGAGTACGATAAGAACTACCTTTTTCCGAGGTAAAAGAGAAAATATAAAGGAACTAACTTTTTTTGAGTATAGATGCCACCTCTATATATATATATATATATATATATATATATATATATATATAATATTATATAGTAATAATATATATATATATATATATATATATATATATATATATATATATATATATATTATATCCGTTATGTTTTACGCTCCGTCCAGTTTGATTTTTTTTTTAATCTGATTGCTAGTATATGAACTAACAATGAAATTAAGTGTGAAACGGACATGATTCAAAAGTTTGAAATATTTAATAATTTTTTAAAATCACATTTAATTAAATATTTTTTCAAAAATGAAATATTTTGGGATAATTACGTATATATTCGAAAAGTACGAACAACTTACAGAAAAACCAATTACATATTTGAAATCAGCGTATAAAGCTTATTACAAAATTATAAAAAAAATAGAATAATATATATATATATATTATATAGTATTTATAGCATATATTATATATTTATATATTATATATATATACTATAATGTATATAAGTATATATATATATATTATATATATATATATATATATATATATATATATATATATTATATATATATAAATGAATATATATAATATATATATATATATATAATAATATATTATATATATAATAATACTATATATATATATATATATATATATTTATATATAATATATATATATATATATATATATATATATATATATATTATATATATATATGTGTTGTGTGTGTGTGTGTGCGAGCAGACGGGGGAACAAGAGGGGGGGACGTTTTCCATATCCCGTAAGGGAGGGGCGGAGGAACCCCCCGCAACCCCCAAATACCAAGAGGGGGGGTTCCGGAGACCCCTCCCCGGAGGGGGGGGGATAGTCTACGCCGTCGTCCACGGTAGGTAGAGAGACCCGACTCCGCCATACTTTGGCGGTTTACCCTTAGGAATTCTTTATTTAAAAAAACACACAAAAACAAATATTACCGAATAAAAAAAATAGAAACAAAATATTACTAAATAATTACTTTTTAAAAATTATTTAAAATATTAGAAACTTTTAAATCATGTCCGTTACCACTTAAATTCATTATTAGTATCATATACTAGCAATATAAAAAAAAAAAAAAAAAAAAAAAAAAAAAAAAAAAAAAAAAAAAAAAAAAAAACAAACATGACGGAGTCATAAAACATAAACAGGTCCTATATATTTTTTTGAAACAAGTCCGTCACCACTTAAATTCATTGTTAATATCATATACTAGCAATTATTAAAAAAAAAAACAAACAAAAAAAATCAAAACTGACGGAGTCGTAAAACATAACAGATTCTCTCTCTCTCTCTCTCTCTCTCTCTCATCTCTCTCTCCTCTCTCATCCTCTCTCTCTCTCTCTCTCTCTCTCTCTATATATATATATATACTATATAATATATATATATATATATATATATATATATATATATTATATATGATTATATAATATATATATATATATATAATATATATATAATATATATATATATATATATATATATATATATAGGCACTACTCCTTTAAAAGGAAGTTAGATAAATAGTCATGATATCGAAATATCTCCGAACCCTATGCGAACCCTACAGTGTTTGTGTTAGCGCATGCCGTCAACTAGGCCAATTCCTAGATAAGCAGGTCAATGATAAATTTTGGTACTTTTTTTAAGGATTTCTGACACCCTGCAAGTACCAATTCTGTTGAGTTAAGGCTAAGAAATAGTGATGGGCTATTATTTGCTTTTTGCGTTCTAATTTGAATTATAAAATTATATTGCTTCACTGATTTTAAAAGAAAGGAAAATTCTTTCAAATATATGAATTTATTACAAATAATAGTAACATTAATAATAATAATAATAATAATAATATATAATATAATAATAAATAATAATAATAATAATAATAATAATAATAATAATAATAATAAATAATAATAATAATAATAATAAAATATAATGGCAAACTAAAGAAGTTACCCGCATGACTATTCGAAAAACAAAGATAGGTACAAGAAAACTGTAACATATATGGAATCAGCGTATGAAATTTGTATGGAAAATGGAAAAAAAAAAAAATTATAATATTTTTTTTTTTTATATCTCCAAAAAAACGACAATAGGTAGAAGAAAACTAAAAAACATAATGGAATCAGCGTATAAATATTTTTTAGGGGGGCTTCGAGCCGACGGTGGACAGAGGGGGGGACGTTTCCCATACCCCGTAGGGGAGGGCGCGGAGGAACCCCCGCGACACCCCAAATACCACAAAGAGCGGGGTTCCGGAGACCCTCCCCGAAGGGGGGGAAATAGTCAACCCGTGTCCCCAGGAGGCCGAAAGACCCCGACTCTTTGCATCTTTGCGGTTTCCCCTGGTATTCTTTTAGTTAAAAAAAAAAATAAAAATCTTTTTTTCAAACATATTTCATGCGCTGATTCTAATATGTTATTAGTTTTTCTTGTACCTATCGTAGTTTTGGATATAAAAAAAAAATTAAAAAAAAAAAAAATTTTTTTTTTCATTTTCCAATACAAATTTCATACGCTGATTCCATATTTGTTATCAAGTTTTCTTGTATCGTATTTTAGTTTTCCGAGAAAAAGCGGATCAATTAAAATGAATTAATAATAATATAATAATATAAAATAAATAATAATAATTAATAATAAATAATAATTATAATAATAAATAATGAATAATATAATATAATAAATAAATAATAATATAATAATAATATAAAATTAATAAAATTAGTTATCTGAAAACATTTAACAGCAGCAATAATTCTTACGTCACTAGAAATTAATTAAATAACATTGGTGATCTTAAAATATTGAATGATAAGCTATGTATAGAGTGAGGCTTTTCCTTATTTTATAATCTTTTTATAAAAGGAACATATTTTTAAAATAATTTTGCTTCACTATATTTTTATATAAATATTTTGAAACAATTTATACATCCTAGCAACATTTTAGTACGTTTTACGTTCAAGTACTTTTTATTGCCTGCTTATCTAAGAAATTGCCGTCAACAGTATTTAGTAGGACATTTTAGAGTGTTAACATGTCTGTGTCCTATAATTTATTTAGTCTAAGGGATTCATTAAAAAAAAAAAAAAAGCTGTTATTGGAAACCTTTTCGCGCTATTGAATGGAAATAATCGAAAAAAAAAAATCGATTCACATTGTTGCGTTCGATAATATATCGTTAACTACCCTTTAAAAGGAGAGTTCCCTAATATATATATATATATCTAATATATATATATATAATATATATATAATATATATATTATAAATATATATATATATATATATATATAATTTATCTATATAAAAAATATATATATATATATATATATATATATATATATATATATATATATATATATATATATATATATATATATATATATATATATATTATATATATATATATATATATATATATATATAGTATAATATATATTATAGTATATATATATATATATATTATATATATATATATATAAATGTATGTATGTATGTATCTATGTATGTATGTATTCTATGAAAGATGAAAAAGTCTACTTAAATACCTTTTAATTACACCTGATATCTCAAAGAAAAATATACACTCTTCGTTATTTATTAACTAAATTTTAAATAAGATAATTACGAGAGACAGGCCCTAACATTACAATTGAAGTAGACAGGTGCCCCATCTTGATGAAAATAAATTTATCTTCATCCTAAACATCTGACGGATGTGTGGGATGACTAACTTCTTCAACAGACTCAAATAAACAGCACTAGTTACTGTTCTGTCAAGGAAGACTGACCCAATTAGCTTAAGGCAAGACATACTTAAATTTCTGTATGATTTTGATTTTTTCATTAAATGTTACAAGAAATATGGGTTCTACAAATTATATGGAAATTATAGGTTATATCCATACACTGCAGTAATTGTAGTAAAATCAGTTATCGTAGTTGCAACAGCAAGGTCATGTCGGTGGTCAATAAATCTGGGTCCATTATTTGGAAAGACATATACTGCAGCTAAAAGGCTACGCTGTAGTGCTATCTATACAGTTGAACAAGCCATAACTCAAGTTAACACATTTTTTCCAATACAAGTTCTAAACTTTTTCTTATTATGCCTATATAACATGACAATTTTAGCTTTTTTTCAGTAATTTTATAACATTCATGCTCTTATCTAGTCAGTCAGTTGCAACATTTGTGATAGCAGCAAACGTTGTAATCAAACGTCCAGTACTTTACGTGCGTCTGGTCTTAATTATCCTTAGCCCTAAACTTAACGCAGAAAGTCTGCACAATACTGCACCCTCTGGTATGTCACATAGCTTTTTTCTATAGTGTGTGATTTCTTATTTGACCAGTTGCTGCAAATGTGGTGATTAATTTGAGTCGCTTAACTTAAAATAGTGCACTCATTTCACATTTCTCCAGATGACACACACACAAAATTCAACCCTTCGTCTGGGAATTTTTGATTTGTTCATGGGATTGTAACTTTCATTATTTAAACGTTTAACCACTTTCATTTACTGATATTTATCAGTAAATGAAAGTGGTTAAACTTTCAATATTTAATAGTTTACTAATTTAAAAGAAAAAACACCCACTGAAGCTTGCATAAAAGAATTATATATATATATATATATATATATATATATATATATATATTATATATCTATATATATATACACAAATATATAATATATATAATATATAATATATATATATTATATATATAAATATAATATTATCATATATAATATATATATATATATATATATATAGGTCAGCCTCCAGAAAGCAACATGCACGTAACAAAAAAACCATAACAGATACAGGAAAATAAATAAAATTTTATTAATCAGGAGACATTTTTATCCATGAAATTTAAAAAATAAATAAAAATAACGCTTTTGACAAATTTAAAATAGTTAAAAATGTTGGAAAACTTGTATGAAATTACCGTTTTCTGAGAATACGAAGAAGCTCGAGTACTCCGACTGAGCACGCAAAGGTGCCATATGTTGAATTTTTTTCTTTTTTAACTAAAGGACATCTCACGGGTAAACAAGAACGATGGATAGAGTCGGGGTTTCTCGGCCTACCGGGGGACGACGGGGGGGACTTCGTCCCCCCCCTCTGTCCCTCCGTCGGCTCGAACCCTAAAAGGCTATAAAAAGAAAAAATAAACATTTTCTTGAAAGGCGTAAAAATAAAATGGTATTTGGCAACTTTTGCTCTCGTCAACTAACGCAGGATTCAAGGTCAATCACAGCGGCGTGCACTTGCGAGTTCTAAGATTATAATAATATTTAAGGTGTTATTAATAAATATTAGAATAAAATAATTTTTTTTTAAAGTTTCATCGATGAAATTGCTTGCTAAAATCAAAAATGTTATTTTTTTTCCTGTAGCTGTTATAATTTTTTAGTTACATGCATGATGCTTTCGGGAGGCTGGCCATATATATATATATATATATATATATATATATATAAATATATATCTCTACATATAAATATATTTAATATATAAAAATATTATATATATATTTATAAATTATATATATTGTTTTTCTGTCGATATATATATATATATATATATATATATATATATATATATTGGCTTGAGTCTCTTAATTTTAATTTATAAGAATAATAAGAATTATGTAACAGCAAATTGAGCATATATTAATAGAAATGAGAAAATATTTGTGATTCGTGAAGGTTTCTTAGGTTTAATGGCTGTCGAAAGCACAAATGGTTAATCTGTATGGAGGAAATACAACTAAGATTGAATTAAATCGTGACTCTCTGATTGTTGTGCAGCAACAATGAAGAAAAGTTTTTGAGGTGTTCAACTTGTCGAAAATATCCAGGGACATTGAATGTTCACATTCATGTGGAGTGCAACACATTAGAAACTTTATTGGCACAGCGAATATAACTGGGCACTGTTTAAGATTCCTAAGCCACTCAATTATTTGAATAGGAAAAAATAAGAAAGATGTTCCCAGATACAAAATGAACAAAACTACCATAAACGTGCGAAACAAAGTGGGTGGAAAGTTATGATGAATTGTTACGATTTTGAGATGCTTTTAAAGCAATTATTGAAGTTTTAGAGCAGCTTCAGATGGATCAGAAACATTGAACCTTCTTCAAAAACTCGAATCTTTTGAAGTCGGTAATCATAAGGGATATTCTAATAAGTTTAATTATTACTTCAACTTTTGTTCTACTTCACTCTTCCATTACGTACTACATTTCAGTCTACATCATTAGTGACAGCAACTGTTCTTAATCAAATTTAAAATGTATTTCTTGTTTTGAAAAATTCTCGCTCAAACATTGATGAAGAATTTTTAGACTCTTTTGAAGTTGTAACAGAACTTCTTCTTTCTGTTAATGAGGAAATGAGAATGCCGCGTGTCAGAATAAAAATGTAAATGAAAAGACATAGAGCAATTGCAATTCCTTTTTTTGATGATTTTTTAAACCATCAGAGCAAGTTCGTAACCCATAGATCAACACTTACCAATCTTAGTATTGAAAATTTTTCAAATTTTGTAAATAAATTTGATGTATAGAGTCACATTTGGATAATTATAAGGATTTTTGAATCTATCTCACTCAACACTTGCTTTCCAGAAAGATAATTATTGTTTACTTTGAAAAGGTTCAAGACATACTTTATAAATTCTACTGTAGACGAAAGACTAACAGAACTGGCTTTAGTAAGTACACATAGTAGTTTCACAATATAAACGGAGAAAGATATCAATGATTTTGCTGTTAAGAGAGCAATAAATAACCTTTAATATTATTTTGAAATTGCTGACAATTATAAACTATTTTATTCCCTTGTTTTCATGCAAGGATATATATATATATATATAGTATATATATATATATATATAATATATTATATATATATATATATATATATATTATATATATATATATATATATATATTATAATTATATATATATATATATATATATATATATATATATATATTCTTAATCTCAAAACCCTCCCCCGAAAATTTTCTGGCTACGGCGCTATATATATATATATATATATATATATATATATATATATATATATATATATATAGTATATATATATATATATATATTATAATAATATATATATATAGTATATATATTATATATATATATATATATATATATATATATATATATATTATAAGTATATATATATATATCATATATAATATTATATAAGTGATGTGTATCTCAATCGCATCTGCATCAGCAATTAATTCGGATGAAAGGATTGTGAAAAACAATTTTAATTAGAATATTCCGTTGCTTTCTTTAACTGTTTAAAAAGAACAGGTTTTGGATAACAAAAGTGCATAGTTCAATAACTTGATTGTGTCTTATCGGACTACACTGACTGCATTTCATTAGTCTAACAAGGTTTCACTTCCGTTTCTTCTCAATTTTCTTCTCCCCTTATCATCCTTATAATTACGCTTTCTTGTAATCATGGCTTTCTCAGCCTTTCTTTAGTTCTCTCTCTCTCTCTCTCTCTCTCTCTCTCTCTCTCTCTCTCTCTCTCTCTCTCTCTCTTCTTAATTTTATATTTGTTTCTTTTTAAAGCCGTGTTTTCACGTGCGTGAACCACGGACCCTCGCTTCGTACTGAAAGTTCCTATGTAAACGCTCAGTCTTGAAACTTGTATATTTTTGAGTAACTTCTCACGGTTAGAGCGTGAAGGAATCAAACATTTTTTTAATTTTTCAGTCGTGGGCAGGTTCGTGAAGGCAAGTGACGTCATTCCGCTAACTAATATTCAGCGTTAATGAAGTAGTAGGTATTTGAAATTATCTGGATAACGAGCTTTCAATTCCTTTTCAACTAAATTCATAGCCCTTATTAATCCATACGCTTCAAGCCGATTTCAACGATAGTTATTTTCCGATTTTCCTGAAATTTACATGAAATGTTTAAAATGGGGCGAAAGAAAAGGAAAAAAATGTTAAATAAACTTTCGGAAAATGAGCGTGAAAAAAGTTATAAAGTCTTCAAATTTCATATTTACAGCTTGTAAAATTAATCTAACTGCCACATGCTTCTTTATTTAATTTTTTTTGTAGGCTTATCATGGTGTTGAAGGAATATTTAATTATTTTACCACCACTCACGGGATTGGGTGTACTGGGGGCTCCGACCCTCGTAGAAAAATGTTCGTGTGACATGTATTTTTATCGTGTGTTCTGATGGATTTTATTAACAAAATCTTGACTATAAAGACTTGAAAAAATTAATTTTTTAAAAAAGGAAAAAGGAAAATAAAAAAATAAAAAAAAAAATATATATTATATATATATATATATAATATATATATATATATATATATATATATATATATATTATATATATAATATATATATATATATATATATATATATATATATATATATATATATATATATCATCACCACCCACCTTCTCTCCCCAAGACTGGGGGTAAGGTGCGTAGCATGCACTGCAAACAGAAAGTAGTAGAGGAATATGACGCAGGTCGAAAAGAAAGCCCAGCCTTACCTCCCCCTTTATACCTTTTAGTGAGGACTCGTCGCAGTCAGAAAATCCACCCTAGAGCTTAACGGGATCGCGACGGACCCTCACTTTGGCATCTCGTCAATGTAGGGTTATCCCTTGGCCCAGGTAGGCCACAACCTACCCCCCTCACAAAACCCCGCCATTCACTCCTATTATGCACCTTTCTTCTCGTCTCTGCCAAACTCACAATTCTCTTCTCCAGACATTCCTTTACTGACTCAATCCACTTTTCCTTCGGTCTCCCAGCTGGTCAACTCCCAGCACACTCACCACTATATATATATCCGCTTAACCAACCGACTATCATCCATTCTTTCCACATGACCAAACTATCTCAACGTACTTTCATTTATTCTCCCATTTACCCCTTTCTTCACACCACACAACTCTTTAATAACGCTCATTCCTCATTTTAAATCAATTCTTCTTACACTAACACACCACTAAAATTGTCCATCAAAATGAACACATTGTACTTTAGATCTATAACTCTTATTCCAGATCATTCTCGCTACTATATCTTTACATAGGTAACAGCATACCATCAAGACATAGTCCCTTTACACCCACCAACGATTTAATTGCACCAACAACCTTCCTGCCATTCGCAACTTTCTTACTACATTCTGCGTCATCCGTTCCCTTTTCATCCAACATATATTCTAAACTCTTTAAACTCAGACACTTGTTCCAGCTTCTCACAATCTAACATAGCTTCACACCGAGGACTGTCCTCACTAACAACCATAACCTTACTCTTATCTACGTTTACTTTTAGACCCCTCCTTTTACACGCCCTGCCAAATCACTCTACCAATCCTCTCAAATTCTCTTCGGATTCGCCACACAAAACCATATCATCCGCATATAATAAATAGGTAGGGGCACTCTCCACTCTCTTCCATTCTCCATCATTATAACACCATCCCCTCCCACTCCTACCTCTAACTTTTTCGAAACCCCATCCATATACAAATTGAATAACCAAGGAGTCATAACACATCCCTGCCTCACTCCGCTATTAATATAAAACCAATCACTTTCGACTCCATTTATTCTTACACACGCTTCACTATCGTCATAATACTTTTGATAACATTCAGAAACCTACCACCAACACCTGCCATAGAGTTTCCCTATTAATCCTCTCATACTCCTGTTGCGAATCCATAAAACCTAAATACAATTTATTCTTCTTCTCTCTCACTTTCTCAATCAGTTGTTTCAATGTAAAGATTTGATCCACATATTCTCTACCACTTGTAAGCGCACCTTGTTCTTCACCGATCAGTCCTTCAGTCACTCGACGCACTCTTTCGACCAAAATACAAGCATGTACCTTCCCTACAACACTCAATCAATAAGCTAATTACCCTATTATTCCTACAGTTACACTTATCCTTATATATTTATATATATATATATATATATATATATATTGAATATAATATATAGTATATATATATATATATATTAAATATATATATTATATATATATAATATATATATATATATATATATATATATATATATATCAGATATGAATCCTTATTGCTTCCTTAACGTGCGGTGCATGGTTAAGTAAAAAATAATAAAAGAAAATTTTGATTGTTAGTATACCGTGATTTGAGAATAAAGATATCAATAAATTATTCTTCTTCTAACGGTTCTATTAGCAATAAGTTCAAATTTATATCTAATTGGTATTCTTGAGCAGCCAACGGGGATAAACATTTCGTTTGTCAAAACAATGCTTGCGGTAACTCGAGCGCCTACCTTTCTGAGAAATTTAACATGGTAAACAGGTGAGCGCGCAGGAAATTAAAGCTTGCGGAAACTTAGCGGCAAGCAAATATTTTGAGCGAGAGCTAAAACGTTTTTTCGGAGTCTTTCTCTTAATATTCGTTCAATTTTCTCTTTATTCTTAATTTAAAAAAAAAAATTGCGAAGGTTTATGATATTTATCTGCTAATTTGTTCAGGGTTGCCACTTTGGCTATTTCATATCCAAATTTCACAAATTTAAGCATTGCTGAAAGAAATGTTTCATTCTATATACAGTAACTAAGTGTCAAAATTTACATAAAAATAAGATATTGATAAATACAGAAAATATTATTATTATAAGTACGAATATTAGAATTAAATTTTGGAATTAGGAAAAATACCATAAAAATGGAAAAATAAGCTTGTCTTGACTGTTTCGTATTTCATGCTTAGTGTCTAAGTAGATGTGCTTGGGAGTGTACATCTTATCGTTTTGTGCAATTTTCATGTGTTTGGTAGCTTTTTTTTAAATGCCTAAGTGGACGTCATCTTATGAAAGTGACCACAAATATAAAAGTGAATGCAAAAAAGTTTCTTCAGGAGAACAGGAGGGCAGAGTTTATCTTCAAATGAAGAATCGTTACGATAATTCACTACTCAAAATTAGATTTGCAAGTAAGCTTTCTATTTCAATTACATCAATTATATATATATATATATATATATATATAATAATATATATAAACATTATTTATATTAATAAATATATATATATATATATTATATATATATTATAATATATATATATATATATATATATATATATATATATATATATATATATATTGATAAAAATAACCCCTTAAGTAATTTCACTCTGCTGGGATTGAACCTGGGCCTACAGATGGCCGCTAATGTTTGACCAACTGCGCCAGCGCATGGACTAAAAGAAGAATGCAAGAAATGCTCCTTAGTGAATATATCACCCACCAAACAGGAACCACAACGCGCACGTCCTCCCGTCCACACTCGGGCGTAGGCTGAAACAGAGCACCGCACAGAGTGAAATACCTATTAAACCGGGGAATATGATGTATTGATAAGATAACTGCTCAGCCTTCTACACCTCATTGCAGTGTGATAGGTATTGATAAAAATAACCCTTAAGTAATTTCACTCTGCTGGGATTGGAACCTGGGCCCTAGCAGATGCCGCGTAAGTGCCTTTGAACACACAGACAGCTCGAGACTAAAAGAAGAACGCAAGAAATGTTCCTGTAGTGAATATATCACCCACCAAACAGGAACCACAACGCGCTCTTCCAGGGCCCAGGTTCAATCCCAGCAGAGTGAAATTACTTCAAGTACTTCAAGTACATAAATCGTAAGGTAAATGTAAGACTAGATTCTGTATTTTCTTTGTAATTTCGTAACTTTGTTTCGAAATATAATCTACCACACTCTTCACACATATTAGCCATATTATATTTGTTAAGAGGTAATACTGTAAATTTGGTAATATTGATATATTTATGCCGATAACCCTTGGCTGAGATTGTTTGGAAAAATTACTTATTTTCAACTTATTTTCACCCCCCTAACGAAAATTCTACGTACGCCCTTGTGTGTATATATATAATATGATAGTATAATATTACTATATATATATATTAATTTTATTATATATCATATTATTATACTATATATATATAATATATATATATATATTAATATATATATATATATATATATATATATATATATACACTATACCTATATACACGCTTATTAGGCCTACTTCTTATATTTTTCACTAGTTACAAAAGAAGCAAGTTCAAGTAACGAACAAAGAAGGTAATGACTCATTGAACGGGCAACAGTCACTATCTTTTTTTTCTTCAGCGAACCAATAAGAAATGAGAATACAGCATAGAAAAACATTAAACATTACTAAACGGGATAATAACCGTGTAATTTTTGAGCCATTGAGAGGAGCGTTTAGGAAATTTTAGAAAAAAAAAGTTTAGCTGTTATCGAAATCGAATCTAATACAATTTAAAATCTGATAAGAAAATATTTTATAAACTCGTAAATTAAGGTAACGGTTAACGGATGTGGGGGAAATTTTAACTCGTTAACGTTAATTCACAAAGTTAACTCGTTAATAGTCCGTTACTTCTTTTCGAAATTAAAAAAAGCGTTAAAAGTTAACGGAAAATTAACGAGTTAATTAACGGATTAACGCTTTAACGCGTTAATGCCCACCTTTGATTGAAACCATTCATTTTAATATAAAAGATTTAATAGCAAAAGAGGCAAGAGCATAAAGTTGTTGTATAACACAGTTACTCCATAAAAATTAAAATATTTTTAAAAAATGTTGTTTTTAACGAGTAACTATTATAAAATTGAATAATTTTTCAAAAATTCTTAAAACTCTAATTTAATTCGTCATGATAACGACCAGTGGCGGCTCGTGGTTCTTGTGCAGGGGGTGCTGCTTTATCAGGGGCGTAGCAGGGGGGGGGGCTGAGTGGGGCTGCAGCCCCCTTTTTTGCCAAAGCCCCCCCCCTAAATTATCGATCTGCAAATTTTTTCAGCCCAGAAAAAAATATATATATATATATATATATATATATATATATATATATATATATATATATATATATATATACTCACACCACTATATATATATATATATATCTATATATATTTATATAATATATATTTATATAGTAACTACACCAACCTACTACTATGATACTATATTCTATATATATTTTATATAATAATATATCTATATATATATATAATCTTACCATACTACTATATATATAAAAATATATTTCTATACTATATATATATCACAGATTAATACTTGAAGCTCTTATTCACACAAGACTAGAAGCATAGAACCAACTGGACCACTCTCCACACATACAATGTGAAGAAAAAAAGAAAAACTTGTACCAATAATGAAACTATACGTTTTATGTGGCACGCACAAGGTTTGCATTAGAGGGGCTCAAGTGGACTCTGGACGTAATTGAAATTATCACATCCAGCTGAAAATGACGGAAATTTTAAAGCTTTCTAGGTTTCGAGCAACTGGAGGTGACCAGATTTTTGAAGAACCAATATACATATCACATATCGTCCAAAATTCATGTAATACGAGTCGCGATGATACAGAATGAAATATTACAGTCATTTAGTCAGCTTAATGCAAAGGAAAATAGTGAAAGAAGTTAATAAAAATATTTTTTTTTTCAGTATTAGCCTGATGAAACAATGGATATTTCCCACGCACAGTTTCCCACTTCGTGTAAGTAAGGTACGCGATTGGTGGTAATGGAGGTGATACTCCTTTTAATCCTTAAGAGAGGATTTTTTATCATTTGTTCCGGGTTATGGATATCTCAGTGAAAGCATTGGCAAATGTAATTTGAGAGACTTGGCTATCTTGGTTTAAAACTCGAAAATTTAATAGGCCAAGGATATACATGATGGAGCTCTCTTCCATGAGAGGCGAATTCCCAGGAGTGCCATCTGTTATTCGGAATGAGTATCTATTATTATAAAGCTCTATCCACACATTGTGTAGCACAATTGGTTTACAATCTTGTTCTTT
>JABUQX010043949.1:0-15000 GCA_015478945.1 Trachelipus rathkii
GTTATATATTGAGCACACAGAATAGTGTTTGTATGCTGTTCATCACTTACACTATTTAACAAACTGTAAATCTTAGCGCTTATATGTAGCTGATACAAGACGTAGTCCCCAGCTTACTCTTAAATTTTTTATAAGGTAATCACAGCACAGATACCTCAATTTGTTATAACTACCTGCTATCTTCATGTAGGTCGGGGTTCCAGATAATCAATTGGCCCTCCTAGTAATAGGGCAGGTGTTGAGCTATCCTCCTTTGCACACACGCTAAAATATTTACAATGTGCTGTACGTGATCACAGCGAGTAGTCAACACTTATCTCTTATCGTTTATGCTGTAATAAGCCAAACGAAATCAAATTTGCTTATCATCGCTTCTACTTCATGACGCATCCGGTTTCAGATACACCTAATTGGCGCTCCTAGGTAATTTAGCCGCAGGTGTCTGAGGTACTCTGCTTTGACCGAACAACCCGTCAAACCATTTCATTATTGACTTTACGTGCATAAACGCCGTGATCAACCCACTTATTCTCATATTCCGCGCTTTTGTGTAAACGCGCCAAGAAAATATCCCCTAAATTTGCGTCATAATATGTATTCCTTTACGATCCGTCAAGCATACTAATTTTGCTCCTACGATTAATCCTTAGGCAACGATCTCTTTGAGGTACTTCTTTGCACCAACATCAAAAAAAATTAAACCATTCATCGCAGTGATACAAGCGTCAGCCTCCAAGGTTACTTTGTATTGTTCTATCGACTGTGCTAACTACGCACAGATCTACATTTTGTTATAATATGCTATTCAATTTAGACCTCGGTTTCAAGATAATCAATTCGCGGCTAACACCTAGTCTAATCTTAGGCCAGGTGTTTGAGCGCTCCTCACCCCTTTCGCCACACACCCGAACTCACTCTTACACCTCGTACATAGCGACTACAGCCGTCAGTCAACACCTATTTATCACATCTGGTCTTACTGTGTACAACGAGCAACCAGAAATCTAAATCTTGTAGACCTACCGTATTCAATCGCTACGACGGATTTCAGATACATGCACCCTTTGCCGCTCTAGTACCACTTCAGCCGCACGCGCTTTCGTTTGCAGGTATCTGCTATCTGCAACACACACACCGTCAAAACACTGCTTACAATCCTGAGTAGTGATAAAAGCTAGTACCAAACTTATCTTAACATCGGTCTTGTGTAATCGCAGACGAAATCCTCCTAAATTTTTCTATAAATATGTATTCCTGTTAAAAGACTCGGTTCAGCCCTAAAAATTGTGGCTCCCTAGTAACACTTACGTCAACGTTTTTTCAAGCGTACGTCTCTCTTTGCACAACATCAAAACTAACCTCCATTCTCACGTAGGTCTAAGCGTAGTCAACCGGTTTTTCTATACTTGTAATCACGCCTGTCGTAACTCGACGCCCACAGAAATCTAACCACCTTGCGTTCTAATCTGATGTCACTGCTAGCAACTTGGTCTTCAAGCATACATAACTCGGCGCTCCCTACGGCTAACTCTAGGCAGCGTGTGACAGGTATCTTCTTTGGACACCATGTACACACCAACACTACACCCACAATCTACTGTCAGTGCAGACAACGGCGTCACGCTTAACTTACTTCTTTATTGCTCTTTATGTTAAAGCCAAAGAAACTCTAAATTTGTTATCATCTTCATCACTCGTAGATCGCCTTTCACGCAAATACATTTGGGCTCCTACCGGTAACCTTTAACGCCAGCCAGCTTTTCATTGAGGTATCCTCGCTTGAGCACAACCCCGGTCAAAAAGTCTTCACAACCTCCTTGATGTGTCGATCCCACAAGCGTACGTCAAGCTTCCTTTAATATTGTCTGAGTTTATAGAGGCTATAACCCGAATACTCTAAATTTATAATTTTATGTGCTAACCAATCGCTAGATGCATATGTTCGTTGTATTTCAGGCACAAAACACTGCAAACAGAAAAAATTCCAACTAGTAATTCTTGACAGGGTGTTATAGGAGAGGTTAATCCGCTTTGCTACAGAGACGTAAACAATATAAATAAACGTTTGATATCGTAGTAAAGAATAAAGCGTCACAGTCATAACACGTCAGAAGTTAAGATAATTGGTGTTGGAGAATATGTGTAATAGCAAAGAAAAGATCTTGAAAAGTATAATTAACTCAGATAATTGTAACATCCGTTAGCACACACTAGACTAATAACGGATTTCAGATACCAGAAAATGTTGGGCTTACAATTCTAGTAATGCATGGAGGCTTATAAATAGCTATCGTGTGTCAGAAGAATTACGAACGAGTTAAATTCTTTGCTCTCTTTTAGCACAATCTTACCTGTTAAAATGTTATCTAAATATTTTGATAATGATGGTTGATATCATATCAAGTCATATGTGCATTAACATATATAATCGTCTGTGCTCATGTGTAAAATCTATGCAAAAGAAGAATAAATCGTAATATATTTTGTTGACATATGTAGCTTCATGTTAAGATCGGTTTCAGATAATAATTTGGGCTCTAGGTATTTAGTTGTAATATGCTATTGGATTGCTTAGAGGGTAATATCTCTTTTGCAATAGCGCTGTTAAAAAGCGAGTTATGTCTAATCAATATATGTTGATGATAAGAACCTATATAGTACTGTAATATATAGTAATGTTATGCAACATAACTTTTATATCTCATTTTATTATCTTATATATCAGAATAAAAAATATTAGCCACAATTATGTATTAAATTTTATTATCATTCGTAATATGGGAGGTAGTGTCGAAGATGAAATATAGATAATTTTGCGAGTCTCGTATAAGGGGAATTAGGATGAATTACTTCGTTGTAATACGGTCGAGACTATTGTTACCTTTGAGAATCATCCGTAAAATCAATTTTCAACACTGTCAGATGTCCATCTTACGGCTGAATTAATTAAGTCGGCCAGCTTATATCTCAATCTTGACGTATAACATTAATCTAATGGACAGGAAAAGATACTCTTATGAGTTCTTCGCTCTCTAATGATGGTACTAACACTAAGTGAAGGATCAGTTCAGAGATAAAGAATCAACGGTGGACTAACTAGGTAATATCAATACAGGCTTAGAAATTGTTTGAGGTACTCCGTTGCCAACAACACTAGAGACACAGTAAAAATATTATACAATTGGATAGAAGTGAATCACAGCGTATCAAATCGTACCATTATAGGTATCGTTTGAGTGGTATAAGTAAAGCAACATATGAAAATGCTAATTTTTGTACCTTATTAAATATAGTATCATGCGTGTTATGATAATTGATCGAGTATCTCAGAGATATGATAAAGTTATTGCTCTAGGAAAAGTTTTAAGGCAGGTATTTGAGATAACATCTAGACAAGCACACACACCTATCGCACGAAAAAACAATTAAACTATAAATGGAAATGTTTACTCCTCATTTCAGTAAAGAGTCTGACTACATAAATATTAATAGATATAAAATGTATGAGTTGATAGAACTGAGCCAAAACAAAATCTAATCAATTTGTAATAACGCAAAGAGTATAGTAAGTGCCATGTGACTAATGAAATTCAATTATGGGTCATTCAGATAGATTTCAGGTGTCTCACTATAGTTAATGATAACGTCAGAGTAATTTAGATAGAGAATACACTCTACTTATTGCACCACACAACTAAAAAAAGATCTCCATTGACATCCATGTCAAACTATGTCATGTTCATTATTAGAGGCAAGTAAGTTCAATGTTTTATAATTAGTAATTATGTTAATAGTTTAATAATTACAACAGTTTCAAAAACTTGGGATAAAAAAAAACAAGAGTATCAATAAGTATACGATTCCCTCCCAGAGAGTCGTTTTATCAGAGAGAAAGTTACAATTGGCCTCTCACTAGTAAATTTTTCACCGCCTGTTTCTTGGAATTATAAGCAGCTGAGATCCCTGGATTTGCAAAAATAATCGAAATAATTTGGTTGATTTTTAGCAATCTTCTACAACCAAAAGTAAGTATGAGACCCTTAAAAATAGCACATATCAACAGAGTGTTCGAGATGTCGTGGTAAAAAAAAGAGAGTCGTTTATAGTCCAAACGCCAATAATTCATATTGTTATTATATGATGTTAAATGATATGTCAAGAAATACTTCTAAATTTTAACTCACATCCACTGTGTATTTAGTTCATGGGTGTTGTTAAAGAGTTGCATACCAAGTATCCAGATAAAGTATAACATAGATAACGTTGGACGGTCTCGTAGTATATATTTTGGCGCATACAGTGCAGGTAGGGAAGGCATAATCGTTACCATATTGACAACCACCAGTAAACTAGTTGATACCAAAGATGGATGCCGATCAAAGACTAAGTAAAACCATGAATTCTAATAATTTGTAATTATTGTTAGCGAGAGAAATTCTAAATTTGTTATATATGTCCTGTGAAGAACTTGAAGCGGCTTATACATTAAAGGAAATAAAAGAAAATTGTGCCGTACGGTAAAAACTTAGAAGCGGCGGCAGAGTCTGACGGACTTCTCTCCTTTATAAGAGGCACAAAGCCTTTAAAGATCACTTTTACGACTGATGAAGCCGGATATAAATAAATTGCGATAGATTCGATGCACTCACCATAAGCCTCTACCTAATTATATGCATTCTTTCAATATGGTAAAGCAAATAGGAAATTCGACATCCAGATATTAAATGTTTTTATATAATTTATTCGGAATTTCATGTTTAGTACCAGCTCCATCCATGTTTATATTTCAGATAGACACTCCGGCGTCTGGCTCCGTCACGTATCTTACGGAGGCAGCGCTGTGAGGATGGTTATACTTCACTCTGAACACACACAATTCCTGCACAACAATTTTGCGATATTTCTACCCGAATAAGCTTTATTAGGAGTAGCCGGAGCGAGAGGCCTTGCTACCTATACTATAAGAGTTCTTATGAGAGACATATGCGAAACAGCGAACATCCTACTATAATTATGTTATCTATATTGTATAAACGGTACATTCTAGGATAGACGTCGGTATCTACATGATTAATAAGATAATCTTGGGCTCACTGACCGTATTTTTAAGTCGCATGAGTATTTTGCAGAGTGAAGCAGCGCTATGGCAACAGAAGAGAAAAGAAATAGCGGGGAACTTTGAGTGGAGAAGAGATGAAAGAAGAGAGACGTATCAACGAGACAAGATAGTAAGTTTATATTAGCAGAGCCCCCTAATTATGAACAAAGAATTTTCCCAAAATTTTAATAGTAAAAACTATTATTATTTCATTTGCATATTAAGACTTTACTCGGAAATGATTTTCAGATAAATCTAACTTATGACTCACAGTGTATAGATTAATTGGCTAGTTGTAGTTGACACGTATCTTCTCTAAAGCAGATTCGCGTCCCAAATATAATAAAACTTATACAGATTCCTGATGTAGTCGAAAAAAGCGTATAGAAGTCAAGGCTTAAATATTAGTTTCCTATTTAATAAGTGAGAATATCGATATAAGAAGTTCAAGAAGTTTCGACATAGAAAAATGTATTTTGAGAGATGGTTAGAGATCGGAGCATTCAGATTAATAACTTTGGGATGACACTAAGGTTTGAGATAGTGAAAGTCGACCAAAAAGAAATGTTGAGAAGTGAGTTAAGGGCAGGTGTTGGGTCAGTTTCTTTCGCACTAAAGCTGGATATATTATAAGTTATCTCATAAATGTATGTAATTAAACAGACGGTAGGTAAATGCTTTTCTTTTATGATTATTCAGGTGATGACTCTATCTAGTAAGACACATCAAATGATCACATCAACTCCAATTAGGGAGGTAATAAGTAAATTATGTATTCACATTTAAGATCGTTTCAGAAAATTGGGCTCCAGGTAATGAGAATGCGAGAAGAGGCTAGCTTTTGTATGTAGTAGTCGAGTGTTAGCGACACAGATCATACTAAAGAGAGAGAATATAACACACATTTATGTTCACAGCATAAGAAACCATCCTTTATTCTATAATTCGAAGTAAAGTGGTGATGAATAGCAAAGAAATCTAAATTGTTATAGAATATGCATGGTAGATCGATGGTGTCAGTATAATCGGGGTCGAGAGGACATAACTAATTTCGGGGCTTCTACGGTAATTAGGCAGGGTTGAGGTACCTCCTTTGCACAACCATAAATATATCTGACAATGTGTGATGTCTTAGTTATTATGAAGCAATAAGCCAGGCCTTGTTAAATAATTCGTTTTTTATTCCACCAAGAAGAGTCGTCATAGAACATACAAGACAACTAACATTTGTTATTAGATGCAAAAAGATCAGTGTTCTTACATTGTATTAGATCTCTGGAGTTTCGAGCAAATCAATTTGGGATCAATCTCAGCTAATGTATTTAAACCAGTAAACCGTTTTTTGACGGTATGTCCTTGCACAACCAATAACCAAGTAGCATGGTTACGAATAAAAATAGTATAATAAGCAAATATAATAAAGCTAGTCAAGCTTAGTATTTTTACAAACTTTTATGGACTGTAATGAGACCATAACATGAAATCTAAATGTGTGCTTATACGTCCATTCGGACGTGAGGAGCAATATTTTTGTAGAGCAGGGCTTACATATATATGCAGATTTTGGGTTTCCTAGGTATAGAATACTCAAAAAGCAAGTTTTAAAAAAGCTACTCCTACTGTTTGCACAAACATAAAACAAAAAATTACACATTCTATGCCTGTTAATGTGAATAAAAAGCGTAGATCAGAAGGTAACATTATCTAAAATTAATATCGGTAATCAATTAAGGAAAAGAACACTCTCAATATTCGAGAGCTCTATTATTGTCATTCGAGTAGAATAGTATCTTCGTTTAACAGAGATTAATAATTTTGCGCCGTCCATGTACGTGTAGCCTGCACAGGTCATAGGAGGAGCAAGTATATTCTCCGCTGCTAGCATACCTGTGTCAAAACATTAAAAAATATAGCGTAATGTGATAAATCGTAGTCAAGCTTATTATATTGCTTTATGTGGTATAGCAAAGAAAGTCTAAATTTTTATTCATATGTATTCCAGTGTTAGATCGTTCAGATCACTAATGGGGCTGCTAAAGAGTAAGTTTCGTAGGCAGAGATGTAATTGAGCGTAATGTGGCATACTTTGCAAACCTAATCTCGCGTAAAATACAAACTAGCTCTATTTCTTGCATTGTCAATCACTGTCTGAATACTACTGAAGCAGCAAAGCAGGTCAAATCTATACTTCTCACCATACTATTAGCATCTAGATAGAGATAATAGCAAGGTCACAATCTCATTTAATTCATTCAGAGTATCATTCGGTTAATTGATCCTGAAGATTGAGGTTAGGCTCTTCTAGATCAATAAACATTAACGGTAGGCGCCTAGCGTAACTTCAATTCTAATGCTAGCGTCGGTACCTTGCAGGTAGAAAGTCCTCTTAAGATACGAGCAAATAACTACTAATAAATATGATAATCATGTGATAAGATGTTAGTCTACAAGCATATTAATGAGTGGTTAATTTGTTTTATCGCCAGATTAGAAGCAGCATATAGGTTTAAAGTCATGAATTTATGTACTCAGTGAGCTAATGATACTTGTTCACACGGTTAGTTACAATCAGTCTTCACAAATAATGATATAGTGTATCGGCTCCTAGGTAATTCTTTGCATGTATTGGAGGAGTATCCTGCAATTCCTGTACACACAAAACGCCGTAAAACAGAATGAGATACAAGAATAAACTGTACGTGACCCAATAAGCGTACTACAACACAATACACTTATGAGTAGTATGTTGTCTAATGGCCTAATGAGCTATAAAATCTCAATACTTTTTTATATCATGGATAATAGTGGTAACTATCCATGTTATAAGATCCGGCTTATCGGAGTCAGATAATAGCGTTTGGAGGTCACTCTACGCGTAATGTAAGAGCTGTATACCGAGCAGGTTTAGGGAAAGGTTAAATATCTCATCTCACTTGCAATCAACCGGGAGATAAAATCAGTATAACCTATTTGATCAGTTATATGGAACAGAGAGAGTTTCAATCACCTATTATAATTATCTCGTATTATAAAATTGAGTGTAAATAAATCAAATTCAACTTTTTATATAATATTATATTATATATAATGGATAAGATATCTATATAGTTATCAGATAAATTAATAGGTTACGTTAGGTAATTATATCTTAGGACAATGAGTTGGAATATACTATCATTATACAACGAAATACAACTAACATATCTAATATAGGTACTAGTATATATATCACATTGTGATATGAAAAGCGTAGTATAAGGCTTATTTGTATATATTATACATATGTTTGTATCTATTCTATGCTATGAATACATCGATGTATGTACTAACGTGTACGTAAGAATAGAGAGTAATATCTTAACAATAAGTACAATCATTAAGAACTGTTCCACAGATAAATTTGAAGCTCCTAGGTAAATTATATTAGGCAGTAGGTTGAGTACTGCTGCACAACCGTTAATACATTACATTTTGATTTAGAATGATAAAGCGTTGAAACGCTTACTTTATATAGAGTGTATATTTATGTGTAAATAGCTAGAGAAAGTGAAATTATTTGTTATAATAACTGTAATTTAACGTTCATTACATATTTGCTTCTTAACCAATATGGAGGCTCCTAAGATAATTATGAAGGCAGGTGTTTGATGTATCTATCTCCTTTCTTTTAAAACAGTAAAATATTTAACAATTTGAATGTAGGTATAAAGTGAATTATTATAAATCCTTTCAAATTATTGTTTATAGTGTTATGGCAAGAGAAACTCGTAAATCATTAGTTATAATACTCCTTATAGTATCCTAACATATTATAAGATAAGTCGATTCATGATGAGAATTTGTCGAGTCTCACACCTGAGCGGAGAGTAAGTAACAGTATAACCCTACGGACGTATGAGCATGTGGTATGCGAGTGTCTCTCTATCGCACAACGGTAAAATGATATCTCTAATACAGATCTAATTTAACGATAGTTTAGTAAAATGACGATAAGTCCAAGAGTCCTTGCTACATATCTTACGATCCTTTTTAATTTAGTGTGTATATAGGCAAGTATTATTCATATCATCTCTTTGTAATGATATATATGTATTTACGAATTGCAGAAGAAACCTCTAGGTCTTTCAGAGACATGAGTAGGTGACCTGCCTTAGTCAAAATTAGCGTCGATGTGAATCTGTGTGAACAAGTCTGGCCACTGAGAATTTGCTTCTTTAAAGAAGCTTATGGGGCTGCCACTCTATCGAGAGAACTAATGTTTTTATGTGGCACAAGCGGGGGGAGCTTTCCAAAGAGGTCCCGAGAAAATGGTTGAAAGACGCCCTCGTTGTGGAAGAGCCAATCTCGTCATCGAACGATGAAAATGTGGAGGTTTTTAGAGCTGTGATGAGAGAGACTGCGGTCAGTGTCAGAGTGATGCAGAAGAAACCTGGTTTGGATGAAAGGCAGGTTCATAGATTTAACGAACATTTCGCACATGCGAATAATTTGTGCAAACCTATAGCCGAAAGACTTGTCTGTGGTGCAGAAAGCGAACAGGGTCAAAATTGTAAAGAGTTTACTTGAAAGTGCGAAATGAGAGCAACAATTTTGGATAAAGTTATACAGGCGATGTATCATGGGTTTTTGAGTATGATCCTGAACCAAACGGCAAAAGTGCGGAATGGCACACAAAAAAATTCTCCTCGTCCGAAGAAAGCACGTATGAGCAAGTCCAAAGGGTGAAAACACTGATTATTGTTTTTTTCTACAGCCGTGGTTGTTTGAGTACAAATTGTACCTTCAGGACAGACAGTTATCACGTCTTTTGAAAGATGTCTTGGAACGACTTCGAAAAAGAGTTCAGCGGAATCAGAACGAACATGCAGACGATTGGGTGCCTGTCACCACGATAAGCGCATCTCACACTGCGCTCTCAATTATAGAATTTTCTGGTGAAAAAAAAAAATCAAGTACTTCCACATCCTACATACAACCAGATCTAGCTCCGTGCGATTTCTCCTTTCCCTAAGTTGCAAATGAAGTTGAAGGGTCATCACTGAACATAAAAAAATCTGTACACGTGACTAAACACCCTGTCAGGGAAACGGCTCACTCCACATTTTCTTTGTGACTCACTCTCACACTTTCTTTCTGTCCCTCACTCTCAACATTTTCTTTGGTCGACTCACTCTTAACATTTTCTTTGGTCGACTTACTTTCAACATTTTGAAGGACGTCTTTTTTATGGCGAACTTTAAGAGATAATAATACAATAATTACAGAATTAATAAGTAGGATTAAAATCTATTTTGTAAAGTATACGAATAATAAGATTACGGCAAAGTGGAAAGTTCATAAGTATGCAAGTTTTCTCTCCCTCTCATCTCCTCTCTTCTCATCTCCTCATCTTATACTTCGTCTCTCTCTCTCCCTCTCTCCTCCTCTCATTAGTATAGAGATAAAATGGCTGGATATCTTTAGATTGATGGCATGAACTCCGTTCCAAACCTTCCACCCATAAGTAGGGCTGCTAAGCCGTAAGATTTTGGGTGGAGCCGGAACCGAAAATTTTTGGTGAAGCCGGAGGAGAAAAAATATTATTAGTATTAACTAAAGGGTTTCGGATCCGGAACCGGAGCCGGAGCCGGAGGGGCATATTTTAAAATGATGGAGCTGGAGACAGAATCGGAAAATTTTAAAATTGTGAATACTGAGTCGATGCTATGTATTGAAAAGAATGAATATGAATAATAATAATAATAATTTACCGGCTCCGCAGCATTGCCTATGAGAAGCGGCTCCGCTTCTAAGTTCAGTAATTTTGTTTTCCATAAATACTTTTTGATCTTTACGGTTTTTTTTTCCTAGTGAGTTTCGAACGTTTAAATTTTTACGTGTCCTGTCCCTGTGCTGCAACATCCACCGTCGTAGTTCTTTTTATACTTGGTATGCAACGTTACTACACCCACTAACAGAGGGTTCAATACAAGTATTAAAACATTTGACCTTTAGAATGTTTGTTTAAAATACTTTTTACAATTGACTCCATGATTTATTGGGCTCACTACTTTACTTTTGTAGTAGAAGATTAGGTTATTATTAGCTTATTTATTTTCAGATTCATTTAATATGCTCAGTTTGTTTTTCACAGTTGTATCTATAAGATATTGAGGGAAATCTTTGTTAATTAAGAATTTACTTATCTTTTTATTTCTTTATCAAAGAGTTCCAAATTAGATGTTACTTTGTGCATGGGCTCTGTGTATAGTGTTTTTACTATTGCTATTTTATAGGCGAACGGTGTGTATGAATTGAAATTCATAGACTTCCTTATCTGCGTTTATAGATAACAGTCGTATTGTCTATTTCATTTTTAGCATCTATAAAGTTAAATTCATTAAATTAGTTTAATTCGAGTGTAAATCCATTTTGATTTAGATAATAACTTACTCACATGATCTAATAAACATGATAAAGAAAAATTTAAGTTTTTTCGTCCCTTGGGACACCCAAAGAAAGAATTTATATTTTCCCATGTGGTTGGAATTTCAATTGTATTGGGCTATCCGGATTCTTTATACTTAGATTGGGGAACAAGGGGCTCTGCATTAGATGCGTAAGATGCGTAAGATGCGTAAGATGCGTAAGATGGCGCAATTTGAAAGAGATATTACGATTAAAACACCGATAATCGGAGGTCTACATCGAAGTTCTATTCATCACACACCCTCGCGCACGAAATAACATCTAATGTGGGAACATTTTTGATAAAGAGATGAAAGCAATAAGTTCAGCTATTATTAATAATCGTTTCCTCAACATTTATAGACAAATTACGCTGTAAAAACACATTGAATTATTGTCTGACTCCTAAAGATAATACAAGGTAACATAACTTGACTCTCTATTACAAGAGCGAAAGCGGTTGGTTCAAATTAAATGAAAAGATCAAAAATTAAAGTTTTTTTAAAGAAACATATAAAAGGAAAAATAATGAAGTCAATCTGCTGTAAGAAGCTATTATAAGCCTGCAAAATTATCTTCTTGTTTTAGTGCTCTTGCTCGTGGTGTACCATCTGCTGGTAAGTTATCAACCGTCGTGCACCAAATTCATCGCCAGGAAGTGGATGTCAAAGTACTATATTGGGTATGCAACACAAGTACACCTTGACAGCATAGTTTGCAACACAAAGTAACAGGACCAAGTATGTACAACAACATATGCAGGTAGAATGTGCAAAATTAAAGAACAACATATTAGTACATTACAGCAAACTTTTGCATAAAAGGAATGTAATTTCCTGATCTTAGACTATCAGAGTCCTTTCCATAAAGAAAACATAGACAGGGATATTGACAATTAAATATAACGAAATTTCGATCTACCTTTTTTATTTGGAGAATAAGAGAGAGAAAATTATGACTTTAACATTCATAATTTTTCTCAATATTTTGCCATTGTAGTTTTCAAATCTTCCTTATTATATTTGCAAAATTGTATTTAATTTGAAATTTTTATTTAGCTTGGTTTTAAAATAAAGTCATACAAATCCTTGAAAATGTCCAACGTGAGTGGACGGAAGCTCAAATTGTTACAAAAGGCGAATCTTTATTTTACTCAAAATTTGTCCCTGAAAAAAGTTAACAAACGTTTAGAAAAGCTTTTCGAGCTAAGAAAAACTCTTGCAATATTTATAATAATTAATTGTAATGATTATTATTATTAATATTATTTGATTATTATTATTATTATTATTATTATTCATTATTATATTATTATTATTATTATTATTATTAATTATCATTATTAGTATTATTATTATTATTATTATTATTATTTTATTGTTCTTAAAACATTATTAACTACACGACTAACATTATACTGTATTTATAATGTTGTGCCAGCCAAACGGGTTTCTCAAGCAGGAAATTGATTTAAAATGGAAATCAGTTTCTTCTCTATAAAATTGTAGTGGGTGATCCATTAGACAACCAAATCTTCAACTCTAGAAGGACATGTCTTTTTATCTAAAATAGTTTTAAATATAATTTAATGATCAGTAAAATATGTAAAAGTATTTTGAGGAAAATAAAAATATCTTAAAAAATTTTCCAGCTTCTTAAATTATTTTTTAAAAATATCAACTTTGGTTCAATTTAAATTATTATTATTATTATATTATTATTATTATTATTAATTATGATTATTATATTATATTATTAATTATTATTATTATTATATTATTATCTTAGTATTATTATTATTATTATTTATTAATTATTATTATTATTAATGTTTGTTTTATTATCTTTTTAATATTTGACATTTTACTTAAATTTTTAGTGTTGTAATGTTATTACGTCAAGATAGTCTTTTAATTAATCAAGATTAGTAATTTATTAAATGTATCTAATTAATTTCTCATTATTATTTTTATAATTATTTTATTATTAATTATTAATATTACTTATTATTGATTATTATTAATTATTATAATTATTATTATTATTATTATATTATTATTATTATTATTAATTATTATTAATTATTATTATTATTATTATTAATTATTATTATTATTTTATGATATTATTTTCATTATTATGTACTATTTTTTTTCCCAGAATCCTGAATTTGTCACATATACCAAATTTTGTCACCTATTAAATAAATAAAATTCCCAGCCAAACTAGTATTCATCGTTATTTTTTTCAGTTTTATTTCTTTACTAGATTTTGTTTTGTCGATATGAATTGCGGTGGCATATATTATTATTGTGAAACTTTCAAATATTTTAGGAAATTATACAAAATCTCAAGAATGCATAATGGACGTGTGGAGAGTGTGGGGACGGGCCATTCGAAACTTCGTAACTAATATAAATTAATCAGTGGATGAAGAGGTGAATAGTGAATGTGCGTGGATTTGATGGTGTTAGAAGAAAAAGACTGCATTTTGGCATGAGGTATTAATGGTAGGGGTAATAGTAGAGTGAGAAGGGCACAGAAGGGTCAATAGCGGTATACTATATGTAATTACTGGTGAAATGTATCATGGGATGGAGGTGAGATTTTGATTTGAATAATATGAAAGTTTGTGTAGCAAAGGCGTTGTGAGGAATAGTTCAAGAGACTGGAGGAAAGCAGTGATTATCTTCCATAAGAGGTAAAGTGTGAATCCAAAGGAATGTAGAAATTACAGGGGGCATTAGTTTAATCGATATTGTTTTGACGATTTGCTGTCAATATGTTGATAAGATTGTGTGAGTGACTGAAGGGTTGATTGTTGAAAAGAACAAGATTCATTTAGAAGTGTTGAGTGTGTATGAGATTAAATTTTATAATTGATCAATGACAAAGTTGAAACTTATTGTAGGTTTATCGGATTTGCGGTCAGAGGTATATACAGGATTATAGAGGAAGCTCATGTGGCAGGTCGTTAATGATATCTGGGCATTTCTGAAGGCTTCTGAAAAGAAAAAAAAGAAGTATTTGGTGATGAAGAGTGGTGTAAGAATAAATGGAGTAGAAGAGCTGAAAGGCTTATTAATGTTAATAGCGGAAGAGGCAAGGATGTGTTATTAATTTGTATCGCTGATGGCGTGATGATGAACTTTAGGAAGAGATTGGTGGAGGGTTTAAGCTGTAACCGAGGAGAATCGTAGAGAGTGGAAGGTGCCTTGCTAATATTACGCAGATAATTTGGCTTTGTGTAGTGAATCTTGAGGAAAGTTTGAGAAGGTTGATCGGAGTACTTTGGTGATATGTGTAAAAGGTAACGGTTGAAAGTAAATGTAGATAAAAGCAAAGTGATGTATAGGTGAGGGAGAGTCCCAATGTGAAATCTGTTGATGTATTAGCACGAACATCGTAGTCTCGAAGTTCACAGTATTTGAGGTAACATGTTATATTGAAAAGGT
>JABUQX010043949.1:20000-24307 GCA_015478945.1 Trachelipus rathkii
ATTTCCAAGGAGTACAATTGAATCACTTATGACAACACCAACAGCCAATGTCACCATGAACTGCTTCAGTCATAGCCAACACAGGAAGGGCTTCAGCACATTCTAATAATGCCCTAACAATCTATGCCTTCCTCTTTAAGGAACAACAGCTCCTCCTGTCGTACCCAACGCATACCCCTCCTTATATTGTACCGTGACTTAAACATCTTCAAATGAAACCTCAATGAGCACGCATTTGACCTCTCCAAATTGCTCTCCCTCGAGATTAAAAGCTAAAAATCATTCTCATGCATTTAGTTATACACCAGGAGCTCACGACATACCACGCATCCTCCAGCACCCGAGAATATAATTCTTGTCTTTACACTGGGGTTCCAGCGATTAAGTTTTCCGCATGAAACAGTCATCGCCTAACCATAGGTCACTATGTTATCACATATTCTTTAATGAAAGTCAGCCGTTACCGCTAACTGAAAAAATTGTACTAATTTAGCCCCAAGGGTTTCAGAACAATAAATGTTGCCCTTATTTGAAAGTGAAAAGAAATTAAAGAAGAAAAATTCTAAACAAGTTTTTGCCCCTCCAAAGTTAAGAGTTACAGTATTCACGTTACTTGTGATATATATCATATATATATAATATTAATAAGATATTATATATAATATTATAATATATATATTATTATATATATATATATATATATATAATATATATGATATATATATTAAATATATATATATATAGTATATATATAATATATATATATATATATTATATATATTATACTATAGTTAGTATAATATATATATATATATATATATAATATATATATATAATCATATAATATATATATATATATATATATAATATATATATATATATTATATATATTATATATATATATTATATATATACCATATATATGTATATTATTATATATAAGTTAAAATTGATAGAAGAATATAAGTTTATGAATTTTCTATATATACGAGATTTAGGCAAAGAGGAACTATAACGAATTATATTTGGGCTTCTTGAACTGAATTAACTTGGTTAAAGAAGAAATAGGAACGATAGGCAAAATATTTTCAAGGAGAAGGATTGTACATTGGTTATTTGAGTTTGAGTTGTGTATTAATATCATTGTAAATGATTGAAGAATTATTCTGTGCCTCAGTTCTTTTATATACATATTATTATATCTATTAAATATATATAATATTATAATATATATATATATATTATATATATATAAATATATATATAGTATCTATATTATAAATTCATATATATTTTATATAATATAGTATATATATTATAATATATATATTATATATAATATATATATATAATAATATTATATATATATATTATATATATATATATATTATATATTATATATATTTAATATTATATATATATATATATTATATATATATATATATATATGCTATATATATATATATATATATATATAATATATATAAGATATATATATATATATTTTGTTTATTAAATGAGAAAATTTACTTTCTCTTAAATACTTAAATATTTTCATTTAGACGTTAAATAACTTTTGAAAGTAGATCTCTCTACGAATAAAGAACTCTTTTTGTATCGTGATTAGATTTTCATCGTGCAAATTCAACTTACTTTCAAGTTATTTTAATTTTTTAAAACATTTATTAATCTAAAAATATAATGAGGTTTTAAAGAACATCTAATGATATATATTAAATATAAATATATATATATATATATATTGTAAACATATCATCTGTGCTTTATTTCACCAACAAATTATATAAAACTTAAAAGTCTTATTATCTCTAACCCTTTTTCTAATATTATTACAATCGAGTTGCCTATTTAGGAATAAAACTGTTCAATAAGTTCTACTACTTTAATAAATAATTAAAAGTTAATGTATTAAAAGTTAAATGAAAAAAAAAAATTTCCTTCATAAGATCTTCAATAATGTGAGCTTAAACGATAACGTTTTACAAATGGTTGCTTAAGGGTGTCCGCGTCCTGCCCGATGAACCGATCGAAATCAGCGCCAAATGTTCCCCCCAAAGAAAGCCTTTGTTACCTCTTGGTTCTTTTCTCAATTTAATTAAAGAACAACACACTTTATCGAAAACCTTTATTAGCTTCATATAAAGACGATTTAGGCACACAAATGTCCATTTTGGAAAATGCAAATACCAATTTATATGGAGGACCAAAAGCGAATCTGTTCATAGAACCTTCCTTTTTATTGCAAGATCACTTCACTTGCATAAACTGACAAATATCATTTCACTTGCTTACATTACATAAGCGCTCTGCTTAACTAAACTTAGGGAACGGATAAACAATTCGCAAAAATTCATCTCGTAATGACAGCAGCTTCGAAACTTTTTTTAATATTAAAAACTTTTTTATAGATATATTAATATATATATATATATATATATATATAATATATATATATATTATATAATATATATATATACTATAATATATATATAATATATTAATATAATATATTATTATGATATATATATTAATATATATATAATATATTATATATATAATATATATATATGATATAAATATATATATTAACTATTTTTTTTACATGACTACGCGACCACTCACCGAGCAAGCCCTTTCAAAACGAGGGGGCAAAAAATAAATAAATAACAAAATAATAAAATAAATATAAAAAAAATTTACATAACTCAGAAAATAAAATTAAAAATAAATGAAAGTAAACCCACCCTGACCCTTGGCCCTAACGCAATTCCCTCAGGTGGCGCAGACGCGGGACATTAAATAGAGGAGATTAAACATTTGCGGGAAAATAAAAGAGGTAAAGGAGTTCCCAGCAAAAGCAGATGTGGCTGATAAAGAAGGAGGTACCACTAACGAGTGATCTTCGAGTCTCCAATATTCACAAATTTCTCAATGAAGAGCAAGGCAACCTCTTGTGTTACGCAGGGCCGACGCAGTGTGTGGAGGAATCGAGAGGGGTCAAATTCCTCCGCGAAGCACCTGCCCGTGTAATACCTATAAGACAAAGAGATAGGGCAGCCTACGTCACGACGGTCAGAGAAAGGGGTCAAGGAAAGTCTAGAAGAGTAACTGGGCACAGTTTATAAGCCTCTTCGCCATTATCCTGTAGCGTTCAATCTATGCCCGACAAAAGGAGGGTGAACCGGATCCACCCCCAAAAAGTGTGGAACAGTATTCCAACTGCAGGGGCGAATAAAGAACCTTTTATAAGCTGGAGTATCTGAGCAGCAAGAAAAAAAATTCACGCAATCTTAACGAAATCCCAGCTTTTTTGAGGCCATTTTTGCAACCGATGTGATGTGAGGTCCTCAGATAATTCACACTATTTATGTTTATTCCTAGACATAATACTGTGTTTACGTAAGACATTAGAAGCCATGACAAGGATTGTATAGTTGGTGAGGTATTTAGAAACGAGGGAGATATGACAGAATTGAGTTTTCAAGGAGTTGAACTTCACAAGATTACGGTTACCCAACTGAGAAATTCCGACCAAATCGGCAAAAATTGAATCCGGAAAGCGTGTAGACGAGAGGCAACTCGAGATACAAACGAGGGAGCAGATTTGAAATGAGTGAAGAATGGAGAGTTGAGTCATTCGCATAAAGTGAACAGAGTTAGAAGTGCAGCTAAGAAGATCGTTGATGAAAAGTAGGAATAAAGCTGGAGATAAAACAGAACCCCTGAGGAACTCCACAATTAATAAGAAAGGAGTAAGAAGGTTGCTCCATCAACAAGAGCTGAATTGGAACGATCTGGAAAACTAGAGTAAGAGTAAGCAAAAGAGAAGGAGAAAATCCAAAAGGAAGGTAGTTTAGAGAGTAGCGACGGGCATGCATAACCTGTCAAAAGCTTTGATATTTAAGTGCTACCACACAAGAACTCCCCATATCCTTAAGGGCAGAAGACCATAGTCAAATCTTTGATAGAAACGGAACTCACTCATATGATCTCGAACGTGAAAGCATATCTGACAGATCGAAAGAAGGGAATGAATTCTATGTGATCGAGGAAATGAGAGTTAAGTAGAGTTCAAAAGACTTTTATGATAGAATACAAATTAGCAATAGGTCGTAGTTTAGAAAGGATCAGAGCGCGCTACCCTTTTTTGGATTGGCTTAATAAAAGAAACGCTCCAGCATTGAAGGAAAAGTATTAGTGTTAAGGCAAAGGGAGTAGAGTTGAACGCAGGACTAGGCGCAGCTCAGAAGCACACTCCCTAAAACACAGGAGGATAGATTAGAGGA
>JABUQX010043950.1:0-10552 GCA_015478945.1 Trachelipus rathkii
GCCGATCAATTCAGGGGTTGAAGGGTGTATCCAGCAACCATTAACTCACGAAATATCTTATGTACACAACCATTCCTGTCACGTACACGACCTTGTACTTGGAGATAGTTGTGTATAGCCAGATGAGATATGATCGTAATTTACCGTAAACCATAAGAGGTGGGACTGTGCTTACCTTTCAGTTATGATATCGGTAAGGATGCTGTCAATTATAAGAAGGTATTTTATACCTACTCTCAAATAATGTACAGATAAAAGATAACTAATTGTATCAAAAGGGATTAATTTACTTTAAAAATTTCACGATTGACGTGAATGTTGTTAAATGGATCTCATGAATTAAAAGATCTATTTCAGGAGTGTCAAATGTTAAATGTATTGGTAAAAGAAAAAAAATTACTAAGTTAGCTCGGACTTTATAAATTATTTGGCTATCTCATTATCTCACGAATAAAGTTTGGAAAGTTATCCTATTCTCAGAGAGTTGACCACTTAACTAAAAACTTCCATCCTATTTTCGCATCCTACATACATGGTAAATTTTTAAAACTAGTTTAGCATAATTTAATAATTAATTGCATAAAATTTGCTTTCTCTCAAATCTAGTTTGACTTCAAAAAAAGCAACACCGAAGATGTTTATATTCTTACTGAAAAGCTTACGCCAAAGCATTAGATATGAAAACAAACCATGTGTAATTAATGTGAACAGACACACTGGCGGGATTTTTGAAAAGCTGTCATGTAGTTCACACAATCTACTCGTAAGCAATTAGAAAGACTTGGTATACATTGTAGACCATAGAATGGATCGTCATACTTATCTGACGAATCATATGTTCGTTTTAGGAGACATATCATTCCGTTACTTTGCTCATTTTGCACGGTGTCTCACAGGCTTTATTTTGGGGCCACTATTCTTAATAAATTTACAAATGATTTTCCAAAATTGTCAGGAGTATTTACACTCTCAAGTATCTGAGCACTGCATCTAGTTATATCAGACGTAATATTTATACGACGTACTTAACTAAGTAACAAATGAATTAAAAAACATTATGACATGGGTAGAGGCAAACAGACCTTCCCTAAACCTACAAAAAAAAAATAAGGAATATAACAAATCAAAGAACCCTGTTCAACTAAATTGTAAGAGAAAATAATAATTATAGAATCGGTCTATAGTCTGCTACATTATTTAAGTGTTTATTTGAAAAAGCTTTCTTTCGAAAGAAACTTAAATAGTCCTCATTAGAAAAACCTGATCTAGTGCTAATTATGCATTCCATAAGATGAGGAATTTTGTTCCCAAAAAAATTTTGAAAAAAACTTACTATAGTCTTGTTTTTATCTTCAGCTAAATTACTGTCTTTGTCAGTATGGGTTTGTGCAAGTAATGCTTCTACAATTCTAATCACTTTTCCAAAAAAGTCATAATTCGTAGTAATAAGGGCCAGACTTACTGTGAACAACAAACTCAGTATTCATAAATTTTGTGCAATGCTATAAACTTAATGAATCCCACTATAATAAAGTAGTGCACACTTTAATTTACAAATGGAACTGAAATGAATTTTTGAGCCTAAAGAATTGTACAGAATCAAACTTGAGAAATAACAAATATTCGTAGCACAAGTTCTCCGTGCATACAAATTCCCCGTAACGAAAATTTGAGGCATCGTTCTATAAAAGGCATTGGCTATTTTAGAATAATCATTTGATAAAAAATTTTTCACGTCTCTCCAACTTGGTCTTTGTTACACTTCCAGATAATGCTAATTACATACTAAAAGGACAATCCCACTTCCGTCAGGTCTTATTTCTACAACATATGGGGATAATTCTTATCTTCTCCTCACCAGACTCCTGTAAGGGTGAACGCTTGCATCTGTTTGGACGAAACCTCCACGACGGCGTTTGGAGTCTCATAGATTAATCTGACCTCTTCAGCTCCTCTCCACGTCCTCTGTCTCGAATGGCGTCTGACGTTGTAACTCCATTGGTTCTTGGTTGTCTACGTGCGGCTTTCAATTGGCTCAATTCTGTAGTACTTTTCAAGTATCTTATCATATTCATCCTATCTATATGTCGTACCATCGTAGCTGTTCTTTCATAAAACTCGTATACTCTCCCCACCCAGCTTCCGTCTTTATATCATTCATTTCTCATTCTATTACTGTACTCCCGTTAAGGATCTCAACACCCTCATTTCAAACGCTTATCTTACTCTTAGTTTTTGTAGTTAAAGCCCAGCTTCGCAACATACTTAGTATATGATCGTAGTATACACAAGACGTATATTATTAATTAATTAAAACGATTACTTATTAATTGCTTTATCATAGTTTTCATCTATTATTTGCAAAGATTAATTGCTAATAAAATGTACATTTATAGAATGCTAGAGACAAAATATATATAATATATAGGTTAATGACGCTTATTATTAGTTTTTATTGATTAATATAAATTATATTTTTATTCTATATGGAAAAGAAATGTTTTATGTAGGTGTTAATGGATTTATGTGTATATGATTCTGAATAAGTATTAGTACTGTAATTATTTATTATAATATTAAGATTATTCGTAATATTTCATTTTTGTAATAATAAAAAATAAATAAAACAATATAAGTAAAATTATAAGTTAGTGGGGCTTGGCTGTAGGTGACAGTCTATTAATTATTAAATTATTAATTGATATATAATGTTATTATTATTAATTATTATTATATTAATGATCTTATATCTTTTGAGTATTAATATTATTATGTTTAGGGCAGAGTGGTTACTTAATTACTATATGGTATGTATGTGTCTATTTATTAATATTATTATTTATGTATTATTATTATTATTATTTTTAATGTATATTATTATTATATATTATTATTTTATTATATAGTGATAGATATAATGTTAGCGTTTATCATCATTAATAACTGTTAGTTTATTATTATTATTATTATTATTATTATTATTTATTTTATTTTTAAAAATATTTTCATATTATTAATAAATAGCAGTAATACTTTTATTTTATCGTTTTTTTTTCTATTGGCCAAATGTTTTATCATTAATATTTGTATAAATTTTGTCATTCCTACTTATGATTTTTATTATTGTATTTATTATTATTATTATTATTATTATTAATATTATTATTATTATTATTATTATTATATTATTATTATTTTATTTATTATTATATATTAATTATATTGATATATTAATTATTATTATGGAGGGTGCCCTACTATTATAATGCGGATGATTTATTTTGTGTGGTGAAATCTGAAGAGAGTTTTGAGAGGATTGTGAGAGAGATGTGGAGGGTGTGTTAAAGGAGGGTTTTTATGAAAGTAAACGCAGATAAGAGTGAAGGTTATGTTGTGAGTGAGGACATGTCCTCGGTGTGAAGTTATGTTAGGATGATAGCAGCTGGAAATTATTGAGTTTGTAAATATTAGTATATATGGTTGATGATAAGGGAAGGATGATGCAGAGTGTATAGGAAATCTGTAAATGTGTGAATGTGCTGGTGCAATTAAATCGTTGGTGATGTAAAGGGACTTGAAGTCTTGAGTGCGCTAGTGTCTGTTCATTATGGTATAGTTGTTTTACCGGGTGGATTCTTTGGGTTATTTTTGTTGAGTCTGTGTTAATGTGGTGGTGGATGTGTGAGAACCGATGGTCTGGAATAAGGAGTTATATCTAAAAGTCAATGTGTTAGATGACAATGCTTAGGGGCGTAATTAAGGTGTGGAAAGAATATGATAAAATGAGGAATGAACTATTAGAGATTTATGTGTTGTGAAGATAAGTGTGTAAATGAGAAGAATAAAAGAATTAAGTTGAGATGGGTTTTTTGGTCATCTGTGAAGGATGAATGACAGTCGGTTGTTAAGCGGATGTGATAAATGATAGTGTTTAGGGAATCGACCGATGTGGGAGAACAGAAGAAAAGTGGAGTTGAGTCAGTGAACGAAATGTCTGACGAGAGAAATGTGAGTTGTGCCATCGCTGAGAAAAAGGTGAGATATAGGATGATGGCGCGGGGTTTTGTGAGCGCGTCTGTTTTGGCCCAAAATTACAAAACACACAGACCAGGCGGATCCGAAAACCCTATAATCTGCCACATGCGATCGAGTTTCACTAAATCAGGGTATGGAGAAACGACCGGTACCAGGCTGGCTTCTCTTTTGCGAAATAATGTACCATGTTCTTAATACTATGTAACCTTAAAATTCGATGCATGTACGCCAACCTATGGTTTTTGGGGGAGACAAAAGGAAGATGATGATGAATGTTTATTATTATTATTATTATATTACTTTTATATTATTATATATTATTATTATTATTATATATATTATGTATATTATTATTATTATTATTATATTTTTATTTTATAATTATTATGATCAAAATCATTTAATTATTTAATGATCATTATTATTATTATATTATATTACTTATTAATTATTATATTATAATTATATTATATTATTAGTATATTTTATTATTATTATTATTAATTGGTAGTAGTATTATATAGTATTATTTTTATTTATTTTTTTTGTTTTTTTAATTAATTAATATAATTATGTATTATTATTATTAAAGTTATATTACATTGTTTTTTATTATTATTTCAAGTTATTAAAGCTTAAAATATTATATAAACTGTCTTAATTTTATGCATTCTTTTTTAAATTAATTTGAATATGAAAATTGTATAATTCTTTTGGCTCAAAGCGAAAACGTCCCCTTAGTAGCTCATTTCTCGTCTATGTACTTTTTTTTTATATAAATTATGTATATATAATGATTGTATTATATTATATTACTTATTATCTCCATTTATTTTATTATTATTAAATATATTACTATTCATATTTTACATATATAATTAATAGTAGAAGAAAATAGGAAGTTTCATAATTCGTAAATCACCCAATACATCACTACATAAACAAAAGAGATAAAAAAAGAATACCCCCAGACAGAGGACGATCAAACAATCAAAACGATATAATCGTCGAAGGCTCGTCGAGAAGACCCGTTAAAAGACCTCGCTCTCGACGGAGCAGCTCATCTCCATCATCTTCCAATGAATTGGTTCCTTACGGCAGGAGTTCAAGTTCTTCAGTTTCTCCTAAGCGAAAGTCTTTGAAGAAAAAAGATAGAGCTGTTTCAAGACGTAAAAAAGATAGCTATGATTATAACTATGATCGCGATAGTAGATCGCCTTCCAAGAAAAGAACCAACATGCGTGATAAATTATCCCAATCATCACATTCTCCTCCTCCTCCTCCAAAGGTAACTCCAATGATGATCAAATTCCAAGAAATGAACAAGAAGGAGCAGACAAAACCTGATCTTTCTATGGATAGAATCGTCCATCGATCCATATTATTAGAGTCTGCAACTCAGAATTTCAATACGACATCTTTGAAGTGAGTAGTGTAGCTTAAATATTCTCTCTCAATCCTTTTCCATTTGATTATTCTTTACCTCCCTTCCTTCCCTAGATTGTGGGTGAGGTGCGCAACATACACTGGAAATTGAAAAGTTAGTTGAAGAACATCATCTCATACATTTAAGTAAGAGCCCGTCGCAGTCATAATAATATACCCCAGGACTTCCCAAAACTGCGACGGACCCTCACTGGTATCTTGTCAATGTAGGGTTCATCCATACCTCCATACCTCCCCCCCTCACAAAACCCAAAACCTTGACAATCGCTCCTATTATGCGTTCTTTTTCTTTCCTTCAGACATTCCTTTACTGACTCTGACTCAATCTACTTTTTCTTTGGTCTCCCAGTCGGTTGATTCCCAGCACACTCATCACTCACCTACACATCTGCTTAACCAATCAACTGTCATCCAATTTCCATATAACCAAACCATCTTCTTAATACTCTCATTTATTCTCTCATTTACGTCTGTCTACACACCACACAACTCCCTAACACGTTCATTCCTCATTTTATCAGTTCTCACCTATCACGCCCCTAAGATTGTCCATCCAAACAGATTGTAAATTAGATCTATACCTCTTATTCCACACTATAGTTTCATTACAATACATTAACACCGGTAATAACATACCTTCAAGCAAAATCCAAGGTCTCTCAAGACTTAGTTCATTTGTAATTTAATTGCACCAGCCACCTTCCTACCATTTACAACTTCTGAATGGAATCAAAATTATGTATGTCGTTAGTGAATCATGTGAAAGAAAAAAACCTGGAAACAAAGTAGCGGATGAATGTTTAATTTTTAATAGCTGGAGTGACCGGCAAGGATATGTCTATTTTTCCCTGTACTATATAATTCGTATATGGATGGGGTTATGAAAGAGTGGAGTAAGGTAAGGTGTAGACTTGATGGAGAATGGAGAGATCGGAGGGCTGCCCTGCTTATTGTACGCTGATGATTGTTTTTGTGTGCATGAATGTTGAAAAGTTTGAAAGTGGTATAGAGGGGTTAGGAGCAGGTGGTGAAAAGGAGGGTTGAAAGTTAAGTGTAGATAGGAGCAATGGCAATTGGAATAGTGAGTGAGAAGAAACTGCGTGTGAAATCGTGGTGGATGATGTGTAATGTAACAAGTGTATGAGTTTAAATTATTAGATATATTTGGATGAAAAGGAATGATGGATGCAAGTTGTTAGTAGAAGGTGTGAAATGATAGGAAATGGCTGGTGAAATTAAATCGAGGCTGAACTATACAGGACTAAGCTTGAGTAAGCTAAGATTATGAGATTTATTTTACCGTGTTAGCGACTAGTGGTAACACTTGGGTGATTAGAAAGTATAGATCTAAAGTTGCACCTAAGGTCTATTTATTTTAAAGGAGTGTAGGGTTTTGAGAAGAATTGAATAAAATGAAGGAATAAAACGTTAGGGATTGTTGTCGTGTTGAGAAGGCGTAAATGAGAGATAAACGAGAGTTATAAGATGGTGTTCATATGTAAAGTATAGATACAGTCGGTTTGGTAAGCAGGATGGTTTAGGTTTATGGTAATTCGACTGGAAGCGACTGGCTGGGAACTGAAGAAAAAGTGGATTAAGTCAGCATAGGAATGTGAGTGTGACAGAGGCGAGAAGAAGGGTGCTTAAAGAAGTGAATGACTGGGTTTTGTGAGGGGGTATGATTGTGGGCCTTGCTCAGGGGATGAACCCCACATTGAAGAGTTACAACACAAGTGACCGTTACGGTCTTGTTAAGCCCTGGGATGGATTTTTTATGACTGCAACAATCTGTCACTTGAGGATTTGGAGAGGATGGCAAAGTGGCTTTCTTTTCGACTTTAGGTCAGCTCTTCTACTAACTGTGCCTTTATTTTCCGCCGTGCAGTACGGCACCCCTGTCCCACATCTAGGGGAGACAAAGGAGGTTAAATAATATATAAAATAGGGATGGCTTTTGTAACTGCATGAATGTATGCGAGGAAGTGTGGACGAGTAAGTAAGGGAAGCACACTTCGAGAATCGTATAATATTAAACGAGTAATCGAAAGAGGTGATAGTGATCTGTGTTGGGTTTATGTTGGTGTTGCAAGAAGAATAGGTATTGGGATGAGGTCGATTAGCAAGGAGGAGTAATGGGGTAGATGAGAAATTTGATAGTATGGTAACCTGCAGGTATAATGACAATCACTGTGAAATGATTCAAGACGGAGCAAGATGGGATTGATTGACTTGACAGTGTGTAAAAGCGTTTATGGAAGGTATATTCCGAGGATTGGAGCGAGAGTAGAATAAGTACCCTGTATATTAAGCATTACTGTCCTGTTTTTGCCAATTATGAAAGTCATTAGTGAATTAGTCTATTGAGTGTACCCTGGAGGAAGATAATATGCCTGGTATTTAGTCCTAAAAGCTGCGTTCGAGTAGACTGGAAGGACATGATGGTGAAGAAAACAGGCCTGCGTTTAGGAGTGGTAGATGATTTGTGTGGATCAATCTTTACATTGAAACACAAATGACTGAGAAAATAGGAGAAGAAGAAAAAAGATGTAGTAGAAGATGGAATGTGCCTAACAGGAAGTCCATATGATAGCATTAATAGGAAAGTAATAATGCAGTAGTGATGGGACGATAATCGTCATCGTCATCGGCCAAAATTTCATAATTATATATATATATATAAAACAACTATTTTTAATTTTGTTTAATTACATTATTATTTCATTAAATTGAATTAAATAAAAATTATCAATTAAAAAATTTTCATTGGTATTAAAATTATTTATATTTTTAATAAAAACTGATTCTAATTTTTCTTTTATTTTGATCTTCACTTTTATAAATAATTCTGAGCTATCCAGTTGTATCATGTAATTGCAATTCAAGCTGTTGCTGTGTAAAGAAGAGTTCCTATCACCGGTGGTCAATGAGTAATTATGCTGTTCGATTCTCCTGGGGAAAGTCAGAGGTCTTACCAATGTAAACCGATTCATATTTTCTGTATGGTATGTTATATATGCCCACTGTTTCCTCATCGGATTTCTTATCTCTATAATGTAACATTCCTCTGACATTGAAGGAACACATTGGACCGTAGTATTGTTTGGTAGCAAAAGATTCTTTGCCATTTCAACAATGCATAGCACTAAAAGAATATTCTTGTACTCCATATGGTTCCTGGTTCTAGAGTAAAAACTCTTCTTTGAGGCTCTCAAGGTCTGATTTATCAATCTTTGAGGATATCCAAGCTTACAAAATGAGTTCTTAACATAGGCAGTTTCCTCATCCAGATAGTGCGGGCCCAAATTCTCTGAAAATGAAGTCTTTCATAATTCCTTTCTTGGTTTGTAAAGAGTGGAATGAGATCCAGTGTATATAGTTGTTAACATGAGTCCCTTTTCTAAAGACTTTAAAGTGAAATTCTTGAAATCGGTTTTGGTACAGACCTTCATTTGGTACAAATATGCAGACCACGTTTTTAATATTCTACCAGATGGTACTGATATAGAGTATGTAGTCCAGCATTGATGTAGAGTCTGTAGTCCATCATTGATGTAGAGTCTGTAGTTCAGCATTGATGCAGAGTCTGTAGTCCAGCATTGATGTAGAGTCTGCAGTCCAGCATTGATGTAGAGTCTGTAGTTCGGCTATGAACCTTTTTATTTATCCGGCTCCGATTCCACCCAAGGAAACTCTTGGCTCCAGTTCCGGCCCTCCCCAATTTTTTTTTTATCCTAACTCCGGCTCCAGATCATTGCTTCAAACTCCCGAAATCTCGCTACATTTCTTCTCCGACCTACCTACCAGGTTCATTTCTCTGGGGAAAAAATACATTAATCTTGAAAGTTTCCCTCTTTATTCCTTTCACTCTCTAGATCAAAATTTATCTCTATACACGCAAAGGTTGAGAGGTAAAGAAGAATTGTCTTTCTTAGAAAAACGTTCGTGTGCCATGCATTTTTATTTCTCATGACGAATCTCGGATCGTCTTATCTTTTCTGCTAAAGCTAAACTTGTAGCTCGAACTCAGCTTTAGATTATATTGGATTTTGGTTCTTTTTAAGCACCTCACTTCAAATTTACTTTTGTGTAATATGTAATACTAGTTCTCCCTTCCGCCTCCCACCCTCTTTTTTGGGAACAGATATATATATATATATATATATATATATATATATATATATATATATATATATATATATATATATATATATATATATATAACTATATATATATATATATATATATATATATATATATATATATATATATATATATTTATATATATATATATATATATATATATATATATATATATATATATGATATATATATATATATATATATATATATATATATATATAAATATATATATATATATATATATATATATATATATATATATATATATATATATCAGCTTTAGCAGCTACCGTGGGATAGATCCCTCATCCCTCATGCGAATCCTAGGCAGAAAATTTCTTATAAGTTCATCTCCCCAAGTATGGCTATGCCCTTGAAGTGTGAACTTAAATGAAAAGAAAAAAATCCACCTTCCGACGTCGTTTTCATGTTATCCTATTCTCTGACTCAAAATTGCGTGAACCATTCCTGTCATCCTTCTAGCAGACCACTGTTAAGATCTAGGAAACCTTTTCCTTCTTCAGATACCTAACATCCTTTTAGTTACAACTTAAACATTTAAATCCAATGAATTTGAGAATATCGGCTTTTAATCTAGACTTAATTTATATATAATATATATATATATATATATATATATATATATATATATAATATATATATATATATATATATATATATATATATATATATATATATATATAAATATATAATATATATATATATATATATAATATATAGCATATATATGTAAAGTTCTTGTGGTTCTATATATGCAGAATGTTTTTCAACTGGAGTTCAAATATATATATATATATATATATATATATATATATATCTCTAGGTATAGGCCTACATTTATATATATATATATATATATATATATATATATATATATATATATATATATATATATATATATATAAATATA
>JABUQX010043951.1:5000-41701 GCA_015478945.1 Trachelipus rathkii
GCCAGCAGGATGGCTAGATTTGGAAGATTTGGAGCCAAGCCAAATGGTAGGAGAGGGAAATAGCAAAGTGTGTACCCTTCGTCAAAGAGAACGGCAGCACCTTTGCAAAGGGAATGAAAGAGGAACATTAAAGAATGTTATGGGAACCGATCTTTGCAAATGGTCCAGTAATTAGATTCTGTAGTACCTCCTGCAGAAATCGGCTGTCAGAGCAAGACGGTATGGGGTTTGAAAACAAGATAATTTGTACACATGTATTTCTTTCGAAGAGAGAGTGGCATCCATTGGATTCAACTTAAGGCTCATGGGGGACCGATCCGAAAAGCTCAGTGGAGATACGTGAATCGCTTTCGTTTGGATGGGATCTAACAGGTGTGCTAGTGTTGTGGAGGTCTGGTATACTACACAGCCAACGTCAAGTTTCGATCGGATAGGGCAATATATAGACGATTTGCGATCAGCCGATCAGCACCCCAAGATTTTGAGGCGAGTGACGTAACAGGTCAAGGGTGCGATGACAAGTTGTTTTTAGGTGTTAAATGCGGTGCATATGTTAAGTGTCATCTAGGATGAGCCCTAAAATTTATGACCTGTGAGGTTACACGATGGGCGACCATATAATCGTTAGGTCGCTGGAAGAAGGTGGCAAGTTTTCCTTCGATTCCCTTTTTTTCTTAAAAAAGCACTGCTGAGGTTTTGGTGGAGAAAAATGGAAGCCATGGGAGCTAGCCCACTGTGAAATATTTGCAATAGCTAGTTTGAAGTTGCCGTTCGAGAAAGGACAGCCCTGGCACCGGCTCTATAGTTATAATGCTAAGTCATCGACGTATAGAGAAAAATTGACAGTCGCTGGAATAGCGGTAACAATATCATTGAATCCAAAGAGCACAATAGTAGTACACTTAAACACTACCCTGCGGAACGCCTCATCAGAGTAAAAGTGCGTGACAGAATAGAAGAGCACGAACTTGATAGATCTGTGTGATAAAAGGCATTTGATAAAGAGGGAGTTGTCGCGGAAACCAGAAGGCGAATGGAGTTTAAGGAGAATCCAGTTCTCCACGCTGTGTCATAAGCTTTTCAGTCAAAAAAGACAAGAAGAACCATCCCACAGTTGAGAAGGCTTCTCGGATGTTATAGGTCTATTTTTACCAAAGGGTCCGCAGTCGGGCGATTTTTGCGGACCCAATTGGAAGTTTGAGAAAGCTGACGGCTCTCCAGAACAGGGAGTAAGCGGCAGAAAACATTTTCTCCATTAATTTACAGGAGTGACAGGTCAGCGAAATTGGTCTTTGTTGTCTGCCAACTTCGATTTTTTCCAGGTTTGGGGATAGGAATTACAAGCTGTATGTCCAAATAGAATGGAAAGAAATTCGATCCAGATTCTGTATTAAAATCCAGCAAAATGCTGACGCCGAAAGGATGGATATGACGGAGCATGATGTAGAAATAATGTCTGGACCAGGGCACCGTCTTTGCATATTTGCCAATGGCAGTTGATACTCTGCAAGTGTAAAAGACGGTTGTAGGTATGGATCTTCTCCTTTCGCTGTTGAAAAGCTGGTGGTGCTGTGTCAGTTTCTGCAGTTGTTTGAAGCTTCAGTGTAGCGGAAATGAGCTCGAATGGCTAGCAAAGCTATAACCTAACGCTTCCGCTACCACCGCAGGAGCTGAAATTCGTATAGGTTTCAGGCCCATAACGAGGACTGTGGGTGAAGAGTCATTTAAGCGACGAGATATTTTCTGTTAACCTTCCACACTAAGGGAGGAGTTGTGGAGTTAACAGCTCGATATGTAAGTTCGAAAATACTTGTTTACGCTTTGACGATATTCTGCCTAGATCTGCTGGGCAGCTTTAAATAATATGTTTGGGTGTACGGGCCTTTTTGTATTGCTGTAGAGTTTCTTCTCTCTCGATTGGCCTTGTGCACTCTTTTGGGACCACCAAGGGGTTGCCGACCGCTGTCTGAGGAAACTGTGATGCAAGCTTCGCTTGCCGAAATGAACTACTTTCGGAGAAGGCAAAAGGCATATCAACATCGGAATATCGTTATTAAAAGGAGAAAAGAGGGATGCTGTCGCTGATAAAAAGGAGCCCACTCCGCTCGATCATAACGCGCTGAGTTGGTTTTTGCATGGGCTTGAGCAAGCCCGTTTAATGCTATTGGTATGATCGCTGCCGACATAAATAATCAAAGCGGGACCATAATGGAATGGTTTTAGAAAAGGCAGACGGAAAAAATGTGAATACAGGTCATTTACGTGGCTCAATCTTACTAAAAAAGATTGAGGAAGTGGCCTGTGTTAAGGCATCCCAGGGAAAAGGGGTTAGAGATCCTATTACAGTCTGGACTAGATGCAAAGTGACAGAGTCACCCATAGCAGGGGTGGCGGAGGTTGAAGTCAACTAGTATAAACAACCGGACTAGGGAGCTGTTTAAAAAGATCTGCTAATCGACCTTAGTAAATTCACTATTGGGAGCCAAGTAGATTGAACATATAGTAAGGTCGATGGATAAGTGAATCTTGCCGCTACTGCATGAAATTTGGTTTGGAGAGGGACTGGGGAATAGGGATAGATTTGGTGAATAAGTATTTCCTTCTCTCCCTATGCATTGCATCATCTTTCTATAGAAGTAACGGCGATTTATATTAAGATGGTTGAAAGAAGTCACGATGACATAGTCGAAGTTCCTGCAAACATACTCAATTTGGTGTACATATGTTTATTATTGAACAAGTTCTTCGAATTAGACGTAATATCCACGATTACAAATTCCATTGAAGAAAGTAGTCATGGTGAGTTATGAATATTATGATGGTGGTCTATTAGAGACAATTGTCTCTATGTGACTGGGGGTAATTTTAGAGGTGGGTTCGGATTGAGAGGGAAGGTTGAGACGTGGGTCTCGGCGAGGAGGGGAACAAAACTGGGGGGCCAGGGTAGTCATACACCAGAGATTTGTTAGGTTGTATGACCTCTTTTAGGGAGGTGTTTTCAGATGTATTTGGTGAAAGAGCTTCACCATGAATGCGAGGATAAGTTGAATGAAGCCGAATCCAACTTGTTATGTGGGTTTGTTTGGTTAATAGAAGAGCATCCGTAATGCGCATATTTATTGTGAGAAGCAAGTTTCAGAATCGCTTGGACAGCAGATTCAGAATGTGGGAGGGCAAATAGAAGTTGTTTCTCATGGAATGGGAAGGAAAGGTGTATCCAGAAGGGTATTGTCTTTTTGAAAATGTATTGGGGTTGCGACGATTTCCAATATGGGAATCGATGAATTGGCAAGGTCTTATTCTGGAGAATTTCCAGTACTTCATAATGCGGGTGATTTTGGGAAATTGGGTAGTTTGATTGGAGAATGGGGACCTCTGGGTCCATCTTCATGCCTCCATCAGACCCAGAAGTTTAGAGCGTTTGCAACGTTTACGTTGAAACAGTTTCCATTCACCTTTCTCGGAAGTGCAGGAAGCATTAGAAAGAGAATGGGGTCTCGCATCAAGCTCCATTTGGAGCTGTTTATCCAATTCATCTTCGAGGGTATAGAATCCTTAAGGGTGATAAAGAACTCGGGAGAAGCATTATAGATAAATCAGAGGAACTAAAATGTCTTGTACGACTAATTAGTTGTTGGGGCGTTGTTCATTAGTGGGATTATGGGCACAGTCTATTAAAGCCTTTGCATTTGTCTCAGAGGTAGACTTTATGGCGAGGTCTCTTCTGAGTTGCGTTTTTTTACACCTGGGGTTACTGTGTTATTGTTAAGAATTTGGTTGCTCTATATTTTAGCGAATAATCTTAAACTTGGCGGTATTCTTCCTGTGTGTTTTAAAACATCTTTACCAGGGAGTTTTAGTAAGTAGTGGGAGGCGATTAAGGACAAGAGACCGTCCTCTCTTGCATAAGTTTGTGAACCTAAATTTGGGTGAGTATGGGACAGTGTGTCTTGGCAGGAGGTGTTTTCCAATTTTGTAATGGATGAGCTAGCTTAGTTTCATTGGTTAGCTTGTTTGAGAGTTCTGCTCAGGATAGGCTTGTGTGCTCTTTGGCGGAAGATTGAATCACAGGCTGCTGTTGTGCTCTTGAGAAATGGTAGTGGTGGGACAGTACAGGTAGACTGGTTGCAGTATTTGCCTGAGTTTCAACGGAATTTAAGAGAGAGTTCTATTGGAGAGGGTTGTGTTGACGATTAACACGTGAAGGCGTGGGGGTAGCTGTAATTGTGGCGTAAGATTGTTTTTGATTTGTCTGATATTTTTCGTTGAGCTGGCGTATAGCATCTCTCCTGCTCAATTTGTGTATAGTACATAGCTCTAAAACTCCTGTTCAAACAGGTAAGACGGGCCATTTGAAAGAGGAGGAAGCACTGTGGGGGTCCTTTACAGTTTCTGCAGTAAGGCACTGTTTCACATGGAGTGTGAAATACCTTCTCGCAGATTGGGCATATGTCACACGGCTCCCTACAGTATTTCGGGGATGACCAAACCGTGGACATTTGAAGCAACGTCTGGGTCGAGGATAAACGTGCGAAACTGTACTTGTGAACCTATTTTTACCTTGTAGGTGGATTAAAGGGGTTTAAGGTCAGTATAAACGGTTTGGTTTGTTCGGGATTTCCCGGCGAGGGGCAATCTATAAATGTTTGTGACGGAAAATCTTTTCTGTTGGAGTTCTTCCAAAATGACAGATGTGTCTTCGTCTCTCTGTTCAAAACACTAAATAGTGCCTTTAGATGTGTTTTTATTTCATCAGGAGTAAAGAAATAATAGGACCATCTCCAAGAGACGTTAAGGATGACAAAAGAATGGAACTTGATTCGGTTTAGCAGCTTTTTTACGAGAATGACCATTCCTCAATCAATGTGACTGGAGGTCTTCAACTCCTAAGGGCTTTTTCGAGTGCCCTACTGAGAGGATGGTTCTGTGCTCAGTAAGAGTTTTGGAGGTAGCGATCGCAGTATGTAATACATCGGGAATGACATGTCTGCTGACATTTCTGGAGGAGGTGCAGCATATGAGTAACGAATGAGACGACTATTACGGGGGGCACCTTTGCGGATTGCTCCAACAGTTTGCACCTGAGGTGTTCGGGTTTGCTGGTCGACGAATCGATGAAATTTTGCGAAAGGACCCTCAGGTGTAGAAGAAGAAAGCAAATCATAGGTACCAGGTCTAGAAGTAGTAAGGGACCGTGGTAGGGTTAGGCTGGGTACCTGGTAGATGGTATTTTGTTTTTGTTGTTGTTCAGCTCACTTGGTTTAAAACTACGTATTTCGTTCAAAGGCGCTTTTTCCAATAAAAAATTTTCCACAAACTTCGTCTCATGGATGAACAGCATAACATAATGCAAATGAAATATAAACGTAAATAACAGGATGGGCCGGAAAACGCGTATATTTCATAAGGAAGGGTAATCTTTTTTTCCACAGCAGGTCACAATCCAGAGAACCCACACAACCACCCCGGACCCACCCCGTAGGTGGGCTGTGGATTGGCCTCGGAGATCCTACCCAGAACTTACGTCGGTGACCGCACCCGTTTACCGCACACGGCACCTATAGTCCTTCACGCAAAGCTGATTATACACCATAACAGTGCAGAACGCCTCCACTGGTGGTTAGCCAGGTCAGGTTCCCTACAATTGGCGGCTCTGGGCCAGAGGTGAGCGTAAATGACCCGGTTTTAAACTGTACCCTCATCCACGGAGGCAAGTGTGTGGGTAGAACTGAAAAACTCCATGTAGGAAGAGGGCACCGGAGGCCCATGGGGCTGTGCATGGGAAAGGGAAAGGCAACGTTATAACAATTAATTTGAGAGGACTTATGGGTGGGAACTTTCGATAATACGTCCCAGTTTTTTCGCTCTAGCGAACCTGAAGGCGCAGTATATTCCCGCCCAAGCAGTAATCCCAGAGAGCGCCACCACCAACAACTGCAAGGGTAACTGGACAGCGGGTGGCGATAATATATATAATATATATATATATATAATATAAATATTATATATAGTAATATATATATATATATATTATATATATATAATATATTATATAATATTATATAATGGGAGGATGAAAGTAACCAATGTTAATCCGTTTCACGACTCACTGGCACAAAGGGTATCACCAAAGAATTCTTGACCTTTTTCCTCGTGATTACAGGAAAATCCAACATGGGATTCCTTTCACCCACGCCTCTTCACTACGAAAAGTTCTTATCTTTGCACATTTGTTCATACAATTTCTTTAATAAATTATAAAATAATGACAAATAAGTCTCAGAAATACTAGCTAGATTAGTGCTATTCAAAGAATGTTATCTTTCATGCACTCCTTCCCGGATATTACTTGAGAGTTAGCCACTTGGTGTTGTGTAGCTAAAGCTCTGTTGGCTTGTACTGTTACACGGTCCTGTTTCTTCGTTGATTTTCTGCAACATTAGTTGTCTTTATTCTAATTTTCCATTTTGTTCAACACCAACTCGATCTTATTCTAGACAATCACTTCTTCTTGTCATTCTAAACGCAATTGTTTGAGAGCAAAATGCGCAGAACGCATAACCGAATGGATTCTTCTGCCATGGAGGAGTATATTCTAGTTTCTTCCCCTTCAACTAAAACATAGGTCTCTATGAACTTATTAAAAACGCTTATGGTTCTCAGATATTAATCCTGCGACTCTTAAAATTAGTACTTTCAAGCTTGGTAAGTCGTTTCGCCTCTGCCTGTAAACTTAAGTAGACCTTTCCTTTCTGCTAAAATAGTTGCCTCATTCAACCTTAAGAAAAAAAAATTGATAAATAAAATATTTTATTGCTTTAATCTTTTTTATTCCAAGTTTTCAAATCTATCCATAATCTGAAAATTTGGAAGAATCTTAAATTTCCAAATTTAAATTCGGTAGCAAGTAAAACTGTTTCACTCTTATAATGAAAGTTCGACAAGTGATGGTTGTTTCTCTTCTATCTCTAGTTTTCGGCACTTGACGAGGCACTAGAAATATTGGAGGCTCTGATCGTGACACAAATCTTAGATTTAAAAACTTCTTTCTTTCGGTATCTAACCCTTTCTGTATTCTTCCCTGTGGTTGCTATCACTACCTCAAAAACTCGGCTCCCTACATCATCAACTTTACAATCTTCCATAAAACCGTGTTTCAACGCGGGTCGAGTGGCACAGGGCTAGGGTTCGATCCCTAGTCCGGAAACTAGGGAGAAATTGCCTGCAGTTTTCCTCCTTGAATAGGGCTATGCTTGTGAGGCATGAACTTTGAAAGTGAAACTATATCTTCAAAAGCACGCAACTAAACCATTCATCTGTCGCATTAATAGTTTTAGTATTTCCTTTTCTCCTTAGAAAGATCACTTCGTTTCTCACCAAACAAGCTTCCGAGTTGCCTTCAAAACTTCTTTACAGATCCCCAGTTGTTTGTTCTTATGAGGAGTATGTTATCACATAACAGGGTGGATCCAATTTTGGTTCTTGAAATTATGGAGTTTATGGCTTTTGACATCTTCTTTCTTATACTAGACACTTTAAGTCTTATATTTGACCGTCGAAATGCTGTTTCGCTCTTATACTAAAGCTATTGCAACAAACGTTGCACTTCTCAGGTAACATGAACCCCCTTTATATTTATTTATGTTCCTTACTTTGAGGATGTTACTGGTCTATCCACACAACACTACCATTTCCGATAATTAGCGCTCTGACATGCCAAACTTAACCGTAATTTTCACTCTTACAAGAACTATACTAAAAAATTCTCAAAGATATTTTCTTTTTCTATTCTTCCCACTTGGTTTAACCCACACGCTTTCAAAGGCAAAATTTCAGTTCAAGGAAATCTTTAATCCGAATATAGACAATTTCCTCCTAACTGTGATGGATTCCACGAACCTATGATTTTTTCCACCAAAGGTAATAAAAAAATATATAAGTGGGACAGTGTAACAGTCAAAAATATAACATTTTAAATTAATCTCGAACAAACTCAAGGAATGAGTATATTTACATTATATATATGTGCTCTTCACCCCTCAAAAATTTTTCGAAAGGGGCTCGAGATAGAGTTGTTTTAGAATTGAGGTCTTTTTCGGTTATAGTTAAAGTAAATATTTTTAACATTTTTGCGATTCTGATTATTTCCAAAGTTTATACACAATTTGATGACCCCACCTTCAAGTCCGATAAATCTTTATAACACCAGTCATCTGCTTTCAAACTGTTATGAACAACGTACAAAGACCATCAAACTATTGAATGCTTTCAAATATTTATAAAACAAGTTATTACAATAATATGAATAAAACTTTTATTAAAAGAAATAAATAAATAAGAGGGAAATAATAACCACAGAAATAATTAACATTTATTTTTTGCAAAGTCAAAAAAAAAAAAAAACCACCTTCAAGGATATAAGATATATCTCATGAAAGACCACTTCCTCTGCAAACACTAGAAAAGGTGGGGTCAACAACCAACTTTATTGGACTGGACAACCAACTTTTGGGACTTGTGTGTTTGTGTGTGTGTGCGCGTGTGTATGTGTGTGTGTTAGCCAAATAAATTAATAAGCTCATCCTATTAGCAAACTTTCATTAAAAATATACATTGTATTTAAATACTTTTATGATTTTTCAAATATACAAACATTAACCACAGTAGTCCTGCTTATTTATATATATATATATATTTACACCCATTCGTAAAATAATAATAATAATAATAATAATAATATATATATATATATATATATATATATATATATATATATATATATATAATATGATATATATAATAATATATATAATATTATATAATAATATAAATTATATATATATATATATATTATATAATTATTATATATACACTAATAAAATATGAATAAAAAAATTACAATAAATTATCATTAACATTTCGTTCATTTAAATATGTCTTTTCCAAAAATTACTCATTAATTAAAAATACTATATATAATAATAATAAATAATATATAATTTATATATATATATTTATAATATATAGGTATTATATATATCATATATAATATATATAATAATATTAATATATATATATAAATATATACTATATAGGTATATATAATATATTATACTAATATATTATATATAATATTATATATATATATATATATATATAATATATTCACACTCTCATCATAAATATAGTATATAATATTATATAATCCTAATCCTGTAGCAAAAATGGAAGGTCAAAGAAAAAAAATCTGCCTACAATAAATAAATAAATAAAATTATTAACATCATTACAAAATATCGTGTTTTATAATTTAGTTGCATTGAAATCGTGGGTTTGTCAATTAAAATTTTTCACTGTCAAATTACTTAGCTGATTAATGCGGAAAAAATAATGAGACTCGCCTATACAATGTTTTTTATTTTAGTTATGGAACCGGTGGTCAGAGGTATTTAAGTAGAGGTGGCACTATTTAAATACCTCTGGCACAATCTCTACAACCCTAGTAGTGGTGCCAGAGGTTTTAAAAAAAAAAAATACTGACACTGGCTCCATAACCATAATGGTGGTACCAGAGGTATTTAAGTAAAGCTGGCACCACTCATATAAAAAAAAAAAAACCTCTGGCACCAGCTCCATTTTTATCTGACTCTAAAGCCGTGTTCGATTTTGCATTTATGCTAAAAAAATGCTAAAGTTTTCGTTCGTTTTCGTCAACCTTAGCGCAAAATCGTAAAAAAATGCTTATCAAACGTAAGGAATTTTTTTATTTTAGTATATTGAAATTAATTTTTTATGCAGAAATTTTATTCTATAATTGTACAGAAGTAATGACTTTTTTTTTACGTTTGGTGAGCCTTTTTTTACGATTTTGCGCTAAGGTTGACGCAAACGAACGAAAACTTTAGCATTTTTTTAGCACAAATGCAAAATCGAACACGGCTTTAAATCTTAATATATTTTACCCCATATTGATTTACTTCCACGCTTGTTTTAAGGCTTTTCTTTGCGACAATTTCTTTGTGATCAGCGCCGACAGAATGAGTGTCAGAAGGACGCCAATTATTAAATAATGATCGAAATCATCCTTTAAAACGTCGAACATTTTACTCGGGAAGAGTCTCGTATAAAACACATCTAAAAAAAATATATTAAAAAAAATTAATTTTAATAAAACAATTAAAAAAAATTAATTTTAATAAAACAATTAAATACGATATTTATAACATATACACAAAGCTTGTTTATAAAAATGATAAAAAGTGAAATTGACGAAAAAAAAAATCATTAAAATTAGGTGAGAAACACTTTTAAATACAATTTTTTTTGTGTGTAAAATTACTGGCACAATGTGCAACAAAGAGATGTAATAGATCAGAAATATTAAATTACAAAGTAAGTTTAATAATAATAATAATAATAATAATAATAATAATAATAATAATAATAATAATAATAATAATAATAATAATAATAATAATAATACAATGAATTTTTTTCTAAACTTAAAAAAAAAAAACTCACTCACCTAAACCATATACTAAAACGAGACAAGTGGACTCCAAGCCTGTTGAAGCAGTATAAATGGATGAAACTTTTGGTAACGAGTGGTTGTGGTTAATCATCTCCTGTGGTGAAAATGGCAATTCTGGTAGGTACCCAGGTAGATGTTCGTCTCGAAGACCTCCATGTGTCATAGGTCGTCTGGGGTCTAAAAACAACTTCGACATCTGCGATATAATATAATAATATTATATATATATATATATATATAATATATACTTATATAATATATATATATATATAGTATATATATATATATATAAATATATATAATATATATAAGATATATTAGTAAACTATTATATAAATATTATATATATATATCAATATATATACTATATAATATATATATATAATATATATATATATATATATATTATATATATATATATTATATAATATCACAGGATATATATATTGGTTTTATGTAAATTAAGTTTAGGGGGCTTGGATGGAGAGGAAGGTGATAATGGAAGTGTGAGTGAGAAGCTAAGTGAACAAGGTAATAAAGGAAAGTATTTAAGAGCGCTCGCAAGTAAATCAGTTGAATGTGAACAAGTTGAAACTAAACAAATCTGGGAGCAAATGAAGGAAGCAGTTGTTACCTGTGCAAAGGAAGTATGTGGATAAGTTAAAGTAGGAATGTAAGAATGTAACAGTGTGGTGTGAATGAAGAGGTGATTGCATGCGTTAAAGTAAAAAAATGATCGTGATCTGAAGTGGTACTAAAAGCCCAATGATGAGTTTTAAAAAGAAAGATTATGCATGTATTATAATAAAAGAAAAAAAATACTATACCAAGTTCCATTGCTTGTGAAGTTCAGAAAACTTGTCACATGAGAGCAGTTGGAAGAAGTGATGAGATGGGATTACAGGGAATTAGGAAAACGTCTTCTGGGAAGGAAGCGCGAAAGGTTAAGAATGAGAATAAGGGGAATCTGCCTAGAATAATGAATAGGGATGGTGCTTTCGGAACTGATGAAATGGATGTGAAGGAAGTGTGGAAGGAACACTTCGAAAATCTGTATAACATTGGCAGTAATGAAGAGGTGAGAGTGAATGTGTGTGTGAGTTTGATGGTGCAAGAAGCAGCAGGTATTTTGAGGATGAGGTAATTAGTAAGGAGGAGGTAATGGTTATAGTAATAATAATAACAATAATAATAATACACATACCTGCAAAACATTCCCAGACTTAAGGGCGAAAATAACAAATTTTGTAGTTATTCCTTTCTCAGTGGTTGTCTGAGCCGCTGCTTGCACCCCTTGAGAAATTATATAAGCTTGCCTTTCTAGAATTGGGGGAGTGGCTTTGGCCCCGAAAGAGGAGAATGCAGTTACATTAGCTTGACTTAACCCTTCAAACAGTTCTAAACTGGTAACCTGAAATGGTGTTTAAGTTATAATTACAGGCATGGAATAGGGTGGGGTTTAGGGGAACATTAACAAACTCAGAAATGCGAAAATATTTTAACACAAAAATTGTCAACGAAATTTACAATTGATGTTATTAAAATTTTATGATACTTCAAAAATATTTTACTGCGGTTAATCAGAAAACTAAAAATATTTTAATACACCCTCAAATATATTTCTAATAAATATTCATCCACTAGTTTTGAAATATAGACTCTAGCAATCCAAAATTCCTGTCAAAAAGGAATATAATAGATAATTTCCCAGGCCAAAATAAATTGGGATTTACTGAACATCTTTCCCGATTTTATTAGAAATGATGGAGGCTTTAGTCAACATCTCTCTCAAATGTTTTAATAAGTACCATGGTTCGATGGTAACGACGCAGTCACTAGGCAAAGGGGCCAGGGTTCGATTCCTCTTTCGGACCCTGGGAAGCAATTAAATAAAGTAGCTCCCCTTCTGGAATAGGGCAATGCCCATGAGATGCCAACTTTTTAGTGACAAGAAAATAAAACTCTACAAGGGAAATATTTACGAGGAAATTTCTTTTTGATTTATCAATCTTTATCAAATTAATTAAAATTCTTATTTCCTATTAATATAATAACTAAACAAGTTACATAGTTACTAACCTCATAACGTCGAGACTTTTCATTAAAACTGGTATAAACAATCCAATTTTCTGAGTGGACAACATGGAAAGGCCCTGACACCTTTTTATGAACAACAGATTCTAATATTGTACCAGTAACGGAATCTACTAGATAAACGGTTCAGTTCCTAGCCATGATTTTTTAAATGCAGGAGTGCCGAAATGAAAAATATGATTTTGGCGGTACACTATATGTATGTGCAAGAAATTGAGACAAGTTACAAACAAGGTGGAGAAGCGACACCAGCTGTACTGGAGAGAAAACTAAAAGAGAAGAGGAACAATAAAGATACAAACCACCGAAACATTAGACCAAAAAACATACTATGAAGAGCAAAGAATTCAGGAAGACACAAATGAACATACATGAAAGAAAAAAATATAAAAATAAACATAAAATAAATAATACATAAAGATTAAGCGGAACCCTACCAAACCTCATTTAACATTAAGTTCTGAAAGCAAACCATACTAATTGTGTATTATAATAAAATGCTGAAGGAAAAAAGAATGCGAGACTGCATTTTTGTGCTATATTCTTTTTTAGTGGACGAAGATATGAGTGGACATAGCCTAGAAAGGCCTCGACTAAGTAAGAGAATCTCTAGAAAGTTTATAATTACGTCGCGCTTCTTCTGTTACAATTTGTATGTAGTGACAACAATAACATCGGGATAGCAATAAGTGTACAAAACAGATCTATCTGATGCAAGAGAAAAAAATAGAAAAATTATAAAATTGCTTAAAATGTCTTTTCTCTCAGTGTAATTTCTTTACAGAGCAGCTATACACAAGAGGTATGTTTGAACCTGAATAATGGAGTTTAAGCGAGTTCTTCAGGTGTGCGAGAGTCGAGTGACACAATAGTTGGAGTTGAATAAAAACTCACTGTACCCTCATTTATTTTTGCCCAGAATATGAAGAGTATTAGAAAAACTCCTTGAACTCATACACCACATGCAGAAGACCTTAACGAGGTTGCTGGATGATGGCTACACAAAATAGATAGAAGTTAAATACATTTAGGGAAGATTGGGGAAGAAGAGAAAGTAGTACCTGGTATGTCTTATAAACAAATTTTGAAATAATAATAGGAGTATTATATTATATAAAATTGCTCAATATATAAGGTGAAAAGAATATATTAAATTTGTGAAGAATATTAATATTATGTATACGTGAGTATTTTTTTTTATTAATATTTTGTATTTAAATATATAAAATAATGTTAATATTAAGAATAAAAATAAAAATGAAGAAAAAAAAAAAAAAAAAAAAAAAGAGGGAACGAAAGAAGTATAAGATACATAATTTAATATTTATGTGACGCAGAAATTATCGTATCAATGAGATAAATATCTTTTCATATTTTTTGATTAAAAATAATAATAATAATTTTTTCTAATAAATTTATTATGTAATATCAATAATCAATATGCGAAATCTAAAAATACTTGTTTTTCTCAGAGTGTGAGACTACCTAAAGTTATTGTTAAGTTTGTGTGATTTACAATAAAAAAAGAAAATAAGACGACAAGTGGGTATTTATATCTGCGAAAACTCTACTTTTTATGTGTTTCGCTTTCGTTTCCATTTGAGGTTCCACTTTTGTTAATTTATTTAAATAATATTCAAATGAAATATAATAATAATAAACTAAATATAATTGATTAAAGTAATAAATAATAACAAAAACAGAATTATATTGATTAGTTAAAACAATTAAAAAAAAGTGATTAAAAACAGTAAATACCTGTAAATTTTTTATTATATTATAACATCAAAATAATAAAAAATTATAAAAGAAAATTTTTATTTTATTTCACACTAAAATTATATTTAATTTAATTTATTTAAATTTTTTTTTTTTATTCGTGTAATTGTATGGTTTACGCCCAATTAATTTGAAGCTTAAATTAGAATTAAAAAAAAAAAAAATAAAAAAATAAAAAAATAATTTTTTAAATTTAAAAGATATATTTCAAATATATTTTATTTAATTATTTATTTATTTATTTTTATATTTTATATTTTAAAATAATAAAGAAGAAGACATTAAATTATCTATATGATATACAATTGTTCCAAAAAATAAAAAAAAATTTTAAATAAGAGAATTTATTATTTATAAATAAAATTTTTATATTAATAATAACTGTTAATCGCATTAGTAAAAAGTATTAAAAAAATAAATAAAAATTTTGGTTAAAAATAAATGGCACACTAACAATTTTCGATTTCATTTGGATCTTCTACTTAGCCGCATTTCAAAAGTAATAAAAGGGGGGGAAAGTGTGGTAATAATTTAAAACCTGCCTACTTTAAGCCAACATTTTTTTTTTTTTTTTTTTTTTTTAACCCAAATTAAAAAACAAAAAAACAAATAAAAAAAAAACTTTTTTTTTTTGTGTTTATATAATAAAATAATAAAAACGCAATTTAATGCAGTTGTAATAATAATCCTGTTAATGTAACAGGTATTAATTAATAATTTAAAACACGCATACAAGTTAAACACATTATATAATACAAGTCTAATAGATAATAATAAAATTAACTAAATAATAAATAATAATAATAATAATAATAGAGAGTAAAAGAGAGAGTTAGTAAGTAAATAAGTGGAAATAAAATAATTTTTTAATTAAAAATAAATTAAATAGTGGAATTTTAGTAATAACAAATAATAATAATTTATATTAATTAATAAATAATCCCCTCCATAACTCCACATCTCTACTAATCACCCATCAAACCCATAATAAATAAATAATAAATAAATATAAAATAATTAAATAATAATTAATAAATTATTTGGGTAATTACCAAAAATAAAATTAAATAAATAAATAAATAAGTGAAATTATTATGTTAGCGCCTAGTGTTATGATATCAATCTCAGCCCTACAACCATACGATAATCAATCAAATATTTTAATTAAATTTAATCTCTTAATAAGTGAATAAATAAGTGTTAATGATATAATAACAATAATAAATGGATATAATTTTTTTTTTATTAATATATTAATAAAAAATATAAACCAACCAAAAACAAATTATTTTAGTTTAGGGAGGAGAGTGAGGTGAGTGGGTGGGCCATGGGTGTGGCTTCGAAAAAAAAAAAAAAAGAGATAAATGATAAGTTATGAAATGTGATAATAAAATATCAGAAAACAATGAGATAATGTGCCTGATGCTCGGTGTAAAAATTTAAAATATCTCAGACATAGTGCCTAACACAAATCTGTATGATCCTTATAATTCTTAAGGTTTTACAGAGGGAGCTGTTTAAGAGGGTTATAAGTGCTTTATGGTGTCTTATGAATTCTTTTTTTCAAATCTTTGAAGTAAAATAATATAAGAAGAAAAAAGAGGTAGACAAAAATCAAAGTAACTTGCAAAATTTAATTATATAGAGATTATTAAAAAAATATTAAAAATTAAAATAATCTCTTAGTATAAAACAGTTTAAGGTTTTAAAAAAAAAAACATTATATTTTATTTATTAATTTTCATTTGCTTAAATTTAACCCACTACAAGAATTAATATTGGGAAAAGCTTTGTTGGAATAGGTATTGTTTTTATATAATCATTTTTTTTTTATATTTACGATTTATTTCTTAACAAGCATTCATGATAGCTATGGTTAAAAAAAATGTGCGTTTTTTGCAAATTTTTTTTCGTTGATAAAATAACGCCGTTTCAAGACACAAAATGTTTAGGCAACAAGAATTGGAAATGACAGTATATGTTTAAGTGGATTAAAATAAATTTATGATAAAAGAAAAATTTTTAGAAAAAATATTTTTTTTATATCCTATTTTCTGCTCACTCCTTGAATAATTTCTTCCTTAGATAATGTTTGGAGAAAAAAACATTGTAAATTTATAAATATAATAATCTTTAAATTTTTCAATAATTAAGTAAAATAAAAATTATTAAGAGGAAAGTACATGAAAATACAGTTAAATAATAAATAATAATTAATGAAATATTTGGTACACAAAAAGCCAGATTACAAAAAAAAAATGGAGTTAATATTACTTTTAAATAATTTAATTTTATGTTTTTATTTTTTCTTGAATTCTTATATTTTATTTTTACTTTAATTTTTCTTTTAATTAATTCATTTTTTTCTTACGAATTTTTTTGTATTTGTGTATTCTTTATAATATTCCGGGTTTATTTTTCTCGCGTAAAGCTTAGGGCAGTTAAAAAAAAAACCACATATTTTTTTTAAAAAAACTAAAAAATATTCATTAGCAAATAGCATAGTATGTTAATGAGTGTCCTTAGAGGTATTTATTTATTTTTTTTAGCCCCGTGTTAATTTCCCCACTCCTTTACTCTATCTGTGAAGAGGTGATATTTTATTTACTTCCTTTTTTATTTTAATATACTTTAAAAATCTTTATATTTTCATATTATTTCATTTATATATTATTAACGTTATCCTTATATTTTTTTTATAAATAAAGTTAATTTTGTTTGTTTCTCATTTTTGAATGAAATTCACTATTTTTTAATAAGCGTGGTATTTTACGTTATTTTCAGTTAAAAATGAAGAATTTTCCTTATTTTTATTTTTCTTTTTTAGAGTGATTTTCACATCTTGCTGGTATTTTTGACTCTGATTGAAGAATAGGTGAAGTATATAAACAGATTCATAGTACGTAAAAATAAATACGATAAATTATTTTTACCTTGTTATGATGGAGAATTTTATCTATTTTTATTTAAATATCTTCTTATTGGTATCCTTCAAATTGCTCTTCTATTTTTTCACCACGCCCCCACAAGGTTCGACAACAAAACTATCTAACTTAAAAATAATCTATATATTTTATTTATGATATATCGTTGACAACGACAACAAAAAAAAAAACAACAAAAAATAAAAAAAAAATTGAACGACTAATTAAAATATATTCTATATCTACATTTATGAAATATAGCACATCACCATGGCAGATCTACTAATACCAATATCTGTGTATAATGTAATGGGCGGGTAACTGTTAACGTTGGCTAAACTATATAGTATTCATATAGTTTCATATATAGATATATATAACGAAAACTCTAAAATATTTATTATTCCAAATATAAATAAATTGTTTTAAATTCTTTTTTTCATTATTAAAAAAAAATATAAAAATAAGGGAGCATAACTTCATTGTTAAAAATTATTTTATATAAACGTATTTTTGTTATATTATTGATAATCTTATTAGTTTTATTATATTACTATGATTTTTTTATATTATTTATTATATTTTTATCCTTATTTTATTATCTTAATATAGAAAAAAATAATATATATATTATATATAAATAGGGTTATTAAAAAATAATAAAAAAAAAATATTATTATGTAAAGGGGCGTATCATTGTCCCGTATCTTTCCTGCAAGTAATCAATTTTAAGTTGCTCTCGACCGAAATCCTTAATATGAACGTGATTTTATATGAGGTTTTATTGTGCCCCTAATGAGATTCAAAATAATAAAATAGTTTTTTTAGTTATCGAAATATTTAACAAAAAATTGATTTGTTTCCTAACTTATAATTTATAATCTCTTTTAAATAAGATAATGTTTCGCTTCAGACTTTGAATAATGAAAAAAGTATTTAATTGGAGGTGAGTGAGACAGTAATATATCCTTTATCAAACACTCACTCTTATTAGGAAAACATGTAAAAGGTGAAGAAACGAATCTGTAGAGCTCAGAATCGTTGTAGAATTATTTTTCGACAATCCAAAAGCTTTTTCATAAAATCTCTGAGGTTAGTGAAAGTATACCATAAAAAATAATAAAACATTCTAAATTATTTTTTTTAGAGAGACCAACTGACGAAAATATACGAAAAGATATTTATATTAACTTTTTCTAAGATGGGAGAAGTCGTTTTTTAATATTGACTCATTTCAGAGTTCTCAATGTGCGTGGTCAATATATAGCAAGATTGGTGATACTAACAAAGTATTTAGAGGAGGGGGAGGGTTCTTTATTTTTCAGAAGGGGGGTATCAGAAGTTATTTCAAACAACGCCCTCCCGATTCGTATATAGGTGAAGGTAGTGTACAAAACAAGATATACAATAACGCAAAAAGAGAGCAAATGAGAAGAAAAAAATAAATTAATTTTTGAAGAGTAATGACAAAATTACTAATCTCCACAATGTTTAAAATAAAGTCTTAGCACTAAATAATTCCGCAAGTAAAGCGAATACGGTAGTCCTGGCAATTTAATGAATCATTACAGGTTTTTGTGTTGCCTTTTTCATTTTCGATCCTCAATCATTTTTTCTTTTTGGTTCTAATGATTATATGAGATTAGGAAATTTTGGATTTGTTGGTTTAGAGGATTCTTCTCCTTCTATATTTTAAAAAGCGTGATGAGAATTAGATCTCCAGAGAACAAAAATATAAAACCATCGTATTTCAAATACATCGTACCGGTTTAAAATTAATTGTTTGTCTGAATATTTGTGTTTGTCCATATGTGTTTGATTCAAAGTTTGGAGTAATTATGAAAAATACCTGAAAGTAATAAAATATGGTAGTTAGTGGGAAAATTAGAACTGAAGAGACTTAGAGTTGATGGTAGAGAGTAAATTAATAACCCTCCCGCTCTCGAACCAGCTCTGTTGATATTATTCGTATTTTTTAATTAAACCTTCACCCAGTCATTTCTTTAATTTCGTGTATGTGAATGCTCCTGATTTGATGGAGTGTAACATATAGATTCATCGAATATATATCCTTATTATAACTCTCCTCTCTTGTATATCTTTGTATATAAACAATCTCTTTTAATCCTACTAATGTCCTAGTTTTCATAAGGTTTATATTTCTGAACAGTCATTTATATTGTAGCTAAATTTAGATCTCGTGTTTAAGAGATCTATTCCGTGAATTCGTAGTATTTAATTCAAACCCTTTTGTGTGGTGGTTATTCTTCTTTGTATTTACTGATTAGTCCATACATTGCTTAATGGTATGTATATTTTAAATTTTGCATGTATAATATGATTTTGGTGTAAGTGCTCCCTTAATATTTAAAAGGAAAACACTTGATTATCTCGTTCTAACATTTTAGAATGATTTTCAATACCGGAGATAGAATAGCTAATTTGTAGCATTATTTTAAGTCTATCAATAATATAACAAATTAAGATAATATAATTATAATTTTACACACAAATACATTCTCATTCCGAGTAAACACATTAAATTGCCATAAAGATTTTCAATACCTATAATAAAGCATCACTTAGTAGATTTCAGAGCAATTATCACCGGGAACATGCGCAATATGGTATGATAATATTCTTCCACCGAGAATTGCTCCTGTATGTTAGTGGGAGCTAAACTCCGACAAAAGCCTATAGTTTTTTCAGGGTGTCTTCTCTAACAATGAATTGTTTTGATTTAGCCAATCGTAAAGCATAATCACGCTCTCATTATTAGTTTCTTCATGATTTATAATTTTTTTTTTTCTCAAATTCGTAGTTTGTTTGTCTTAATTATCATCGTGTGCGGTAATTTCTTCTAAAACGTTATCTTACTCTTTGTGTGAGTTTGAGGCCTGGTGTACCTTTGTACACCGTAATATTGAAGAGTGATAAATTAAAGTGGACCCGAAACCAAGATGTGCGTGTTTGGGTCCCTGCTTAATCGGTTGCGCTAGGTGTGTGACGTGTCACCTGATCTTCAAGAGTTGTCTATCGGTTGTGTGTATTCTTCGTTTATCTTCTGTTCTTCCAATTCTCTTATATAAATGTGAGAGTGTAATCTCTTGATTAGTACTATAGTTCGAGATAGGGTGAGGAACATTCTCTTTTTTGAGCTCTCTCGTGGAATGTGAAAGTAGTAACTAAAGGATAGTAGAAAAAAGCTCGGGGATACTCGATCAAATTGATTACCTATGATGAAAAACTAGTTAAAAGGTCCATAGCTATAGCTTTAAGTCCATCTAGGAATAAAGCGAAATTAACCCCTGTTTCACCGTGTATAGAGAGAATACTTCTTTTGTGGAAAAACCAATTTAATAAAAATGCAGAAACTAGAAATATTAAAGCGAAAACAGAGGATGGCTGATTTATTTCATCTGACAAAAAAGGAAAAAAACGGGGGGGGGGGGGGGGGGGGGTGGGGGGGGGAATAGAGTTAATATTTCCCCCATGTCAAGAAAATTTTGTTATTTATTTTTTCTTTTCTTATTTTTTTTTTTCCTTGTTTTTCTTTATATATTTTTTTTTTTTTTTAGTTTTTTGTTTTTTTTCAAATATTCATTCAAAGCCTTGTACCTTTTTTACTAAATTCTTTTTTTGATTTGAATCCCTAAGTTTGTTTGTACTTCAACTATGTTGGCTTTTCCAAAAAAGTTTTTTTTCTCCCCCATTTTCCTTTTTTCGAAATATTTTTGGGGGGGAAAAGGGGTTGATTGGGGTTATTATTTTGGGGATGTGGGGGTTTTTTTTTTTTTAAAAAGGGGGGAACCCTTTTGTAATTGTTTTGGGAAAATTATTAATGTTTGAAACAACTTGGGTTTATAAAAAATTTTCTTTTTTTGTTCTTTTTAGGAGAGCTTGTTCGTGGTGGTGTGTGGGCTAAAAGGGAGAATTTTTTTTATACCTATTTGTAAATAGTGTATTTGTTTTTTTTTTTTTTAGGGGGGGTTTTTGTTTTTTTTTGAATTTTTTTTTTTTGTTTGGGGGGCAGTTTTTAAGGTTTTTTAATTTTTATTAAAAAAAAAATGGGGAAATTCAAAAACAAAGAAAAAAAAAAAAAAAAAAAAAAAAAAAAAAAAAAAAAAAAAAAAAAACTTTTTAAAAACTCAACGGCTTCATAATTTCCCCTCAAAAACACCTATCAGGGTGGGTATTGTTTTTTTTGGGGACCGCGTTTTTACTCAAAAAATAAAAAAAAAACTTTTGAAAAAAAAAAAAACACCTCCCCAAACAAAAAAAGTTGGTTTCAATCCATTATGCTTACTTGGGGCAGGTTTTTTTTTTGTTTTTTTTTTTTTTTTAAAAAAGGGGGGGCGGGTGGTTTTTTGGTGATTTAGTTTTCCCCAACAAACAAACCCCCCAAAAAAAAAGGGGGCAATTTTTTTTAACTTGGTTTAAAACGGTATGTAAAAAAAAAAGGGGGGGGAAAAAAAAAAAAAAAAAAACTTTATCTAATCTTTTGGGGGAACCAAATTTTGGGGGACCCCCCCCGCCGGGGGCCCCAAAGCCTGGGAATGAAACAAGTAAATGTGCAATGCTGGATGGCGTAATTGTGTAGAAAAAAATTAAATAATGAAGAAGAAAAAAATTAAAACAAAAGTAATTTTATATAACAAAACGTAGAATCTGCAGATCACAAGTATGAAAGTATATGAGATCAGTATCAATGAAATAGAAAGCTATGAAAAGGTCCCAGATATACCCCTGATAACGTAAATTAACGCCTTTAAATTGTTGCCTAATCCAGAAAACTTAGCTCCATGAGTCTTAAGAGATATTTGTCTCCTAGTAGAGGGACAAAATACATTAATGACGACTCCTAAGATCACGCAACCAAAAACGCTCAAGTTATACCCCAGATGCGACCACAAACCTCTTTAACATTTTTAACCTCTTAAAAATCCACAAGAATATTGCCACGAGGCCCTGTCCCATAATAATGCTAATTATGTACCGCCCGTTTGAGCCCTCAGAAGTGCAGCTATCAATTCAGAAGTTGTTACAAGGTGCTAAATAGTTTTATTGAAATCATATTAGTAACTAGCTTACATAATTCCCCGATAAATTATCCAGTATTTCTTACTTTTTACCTACCCATAATAAACCATACAGTAAAGAATAAAAATTCCATTTCCTACTTATACCTATACCAAAGAAGCCCTCCGTAAAATAAGGTGTCATAATTAATGGGTAACCACCTATATGGGGAACATATGGGGAAAAATGATCTACACTAAAGACACAGCCTCCAGATTGGTCCCCCCGAAAAACAATATCGGTTGAACCAAAAAAAGAAATATAGTATTGAAGGTTATTGTTGTTCAAACTAGTCTGCTCGATAAAGGAGAAGGAATCGAATGCTACAAGAGAGTACCTGGGTATTTGTAGCGTATGTGTTTAAAGAAAAGAGGTCATTAAAAGAGGTTGAGAAGTATAGTAAATTCTATTAAATACCCTTGTGTGTCTCCTGCAGAAAAAAACGTAAGCCGGCTAAGGACAGTTGGTTGCCTGCTTGTCATTAAATCCATGACGTAGAGGTCGTATAATGTCTGGTTGCATAGACATTCCCACTCCCGTGAAATAGAAGATTGGAGAGAAAAAACAAAAACATAAAACTCAGCACTCTCTCGCAAAATCATACTAAAAACTTTTTTAATCATCATTTTCATACTTCTTAACTCCCCAGATATCACTCTTTAGTAAGATTTTAAGGAAATCATGATCTCTACTTCACTCTCAATATATTGATAAATAAAAACACCAATCTATCCCGTTCAGTTCTTATATAGAAAAAGTAGTATGGAAGTTGAAATGGCTAGTGGAAAGATCTCTCTTCATCAACCGCGAATTGTCGTCCTAGACTGATCACTTCTCCATTATTAAAGAAGTGCAAAAATCCGTGGAGAAAACCATCAAAAGCAATTCAACAGTTCCGCTGCTCCCCTCAGTTCAAAGTTAAAAAGAAATGAAGTCTATTCTAAGAGAAACGGATGAGTATGAAGAATATGTCTTGTCGTAAAGAAACAGCCATTACAATGAACAAATCTCGCAGTCAAAGAATGAAAAAAGAAGTTGGAGAAAACCTCCATTATACCAACCCCAACTTAGTACTGTTTCATTATATAACGATAATTTTAGTAGAAAGTGGGACAAATATAAAAGTTAGACACTTTATTTCCGTCCCTTCTCTCTGCGGAGAAAGAATCTCTCTCTAAGTAGACCTTCAGCCTAAACTTCTACGAACAATTCTCTGTGCCTTTACATCCCTGAAAAGTTAATATTTCTTCTCCAAAAATATAATTACTCCTGAAAAAAAATAATATTCTCCACAAAATGTATAGAAAAAAACAACCTTTGCAATTATAGTTGGACTCAAAGGGAGCGAGAATACAATTTGAAAGAGTATAAAAAATTTTGGACAGACTTAAAACTTCTTTATTTCTTTGTCATTGTCTGGATAAGAGCAATAAGTCCTTTTGGGAGCACAAAAATCCTTGAGTCAAATATAAGATTGTACAGGCCCGACTTATAAAAAACACAGAATATCACATAGTAACCACCCCAAAAAAAATCAACATGGATTTCTCGTACTCGATACTCTATATTGTGATATTTTTTAAACATCAGCAGCGCTCATGGATTATTTCGTAATTCCAGTTGCTTTTAAACCAAATAGTTCCACTTATTTATGGTTGTCTTTATAGACAGAGAGATTTTAACTTTTGCTTTTCTGTATTATGTCTATAACCACTTTAGATTTTGATTCTTGTTTCTGATCATCAATTAAAAGGCATTGCCGCTATTAAAAAAAAACGATCTATTGGTGGTATTTTTCAGCCTTCTTAAAATGTTAATCAACATTATATACCCAATAATGTATCTGAAACAAAAAAACACTTGATATACTTTTCATTTCCACAGTGAATTTTTTATAGGCGACCCACAAGCCCATCTTTTCTCTTACTTATCCCTTTCGTGGGATAGGCCTAGAATTAATGTCTTAGGGGCGTGGCATTTGTGAGTGTGATGAAGATCTTTCGCCTGATATCATATATTGAGAGTTTCTAAATTACATGAAATAAGAGAAAGTATATACCGATCAGAGAAAAGATAAAAAATATACCAGGCGCCCTCAATAGATAAAATATGATATATCTACACAACTAACCAAAAATCTCCTCCACTTCTTTCACATAGCACTTTTAGTAAATAGAAATATTGATTTAATTCCCATGCGTCAATTATGTTATTATTAATCTTGTCGTGGTATAAAATCACACAAAACTTACAATAAAATTCTGCTGATTTAAATTTAACATTCATGTTCTAAATCATAAGCTCAAAACCCACTTATATTTATTTCATTCATGGCGCTGATATATGTGTGTCCACCTTTGATTAGAAAGTAAAGAAAATAATAGATGCGTTGTTAGTGTGATTAATTTCATTTGCGTAGTTATGGTAGTAAGTTGGTGAGTGTACTTATAGTTTTTGACATGCTAAAAAAACTGATAGAGTAAGCATCTGGTTATTTCTAGTTTATAATAATATACATTGAAAAAAACTGGAATATAATATATAACAATCGTAAGGTAGTAATGTATAAATATTAATGAATTAACCAATCTGAGTATGCAATAACTAAGCTTTTTGTAGAATAGAATAATATGATCATTTAAAAGAGCTGTGAGAGATGATAAAAATGGTGAGAGTGTTACTGTACATGTACATATAAATCACCAACGCTATTGATGCTGTATCATGTACATGAGCGATGAGTAGAGGTTGGAGCCCCTCAGTATATTTTGCAGATTTCTCGTCTGCGTATTGCTATGTTTTTTTTTCTCATTTGTTATAGAAAGAAGAAATAGCTTCATAATTCCAGAATTATGATATTGTGTTGCGCGATCACTGCTATTGCTTTCCATAATTGTTGGTTCCTTAATGTTAAGCAGATCACCAACATTTTGTTATCTAGTCATCGTTGGTGGATGGTGGTTATTATAAATTTTTAATTGACTGTACACATTTTCAAACAAGTCACAATGAAGTCAATATATAATAGTGTGCGATGGCATTACTGATAGACGGGGTGAGTGTGTGCGTGTATGCAACATCATAAAAAAATATATTATTATTTCTTTTTCATAAAGATACTAATATATAGAAATATGCTCGATATTCTTGGATATTCCACGAGTCACAATCCGTTAGAAAGATCTTAATAAATAGAGATTCGAGAATAATTACTTTTTTACTGTTTTTTCACTTTAGACTAGGATGTCTCTTCAAGTTAGAAGTTAAAAATGCATTAATCAGTTATAACATAAAATGGTGTATATTATAAATAGCGATTTGTTTAGTGGGGGGCTATAAATGAGTAATCGCGATAATCCATAAGAGAGAGAGAGTCATGATAAAATTGCAAAAAAACTAATATTATAATTTATTTTAACTTATAATGTAAAGAGAGAGAAAATAAATAACACTCTGAATTTATATTATTAATATCAGGTAGTATGTATTTTTCAGAGATAAGGATTGTTGATCTTCGATTTTTATTCTTCATTTTTTTTTTTTTTTTGTTATCTATTACATTCTCAAACATATTTATTCTTTCTTTTTGTTAGATTAGTAGATTATTATTTCTCGCTAGACAAAGAAGAAAAATATAAATTTTTCATGGAGTAGAACTGATGAAAGGATGGAGCTGTGAGAAGCAATAATATTTTTAAGAATTTGAAAAAATAATTATATTTTAAGTTATAGAAAAATCAATAGGAAAGATAATAAAGTGAGCTAAGAGCTGTTTTTTTGTCCCGGATAGGACATAACTAAAGATTCTGTTAAAAAAGTATGTGTGGAAACGACTATGGATGACTTTTATACGGATGATACAAATGACTATCTGCATTTAGGAGCCGATTTATTCATATGATGAGCCGTGAAACAATAAATGATGGATTATGAGAATCAGTCGACGCATATTTAAGATGTTCTCTAGTGTTTTCGATACCCGTGGAAAACTTTGACCATGCAATTTCACAGCTATTATATGTGGATTCATATAAATATTCTAACAAACTGGTGAGAGAAAAAGATGAGAAGACAAAAGAATAAAAAGGTGTAATCTTATGATAACCTCCACATCATGCCCAAGGACAATTCATTACCCTCAACAAGAAATTCAATTAGGAGGAACTATAGAGTGTCTTGTTTATATAGAAATACATTCGAAAAAATGACACCCCACAGAACTTTTCTCTTCTTTTCTTGTGATTATAAACGAAACGTTTATTGTCTTAGTGCCTATAGAGCGTGATATATTAACAAATATATGAAAATCACTTAGGTAGAGTGTGTCAATTGAGCACGTGTGAGCGTGATACACTTAGTTAGTGTGGCAATGCGGCTGTAGGAGTGGACTGTAGTTGTCACTTATCACTGTAGTCACTGACATGACATGTCTTGCAGAAAATAAATCTTATTTTGGAAATATATTTCTTCTAGAAATGAAATCACCATTACTGTCTGATGGTTTACATGCAAATAAGACATTTTTAGAAACTTTTATGAGCAAATATGCAGATCTTTTTTCTTATGGAAGACAATTTAGATATAGTGGACGTGGCCGTAAAACTCCTTATTATCGACAGAATCAACGTATTCCTTCAAGAATTACACCAAATCAGCAACCTAGACCTTTAATGTCTTTGAAAACCACCGATGAAATTGTAAACGAGTTTACTAACCCTTCTACGTCATATTCTTCTAATTATGTAAATAATAATAGTAGTACTAATACCTTGGTAGTTGAACAACCTGAAACCTGTAATATGTTGAAAAATTTTAATAACACTCAGTTTGTAGACCCTGTAGTATTTACTAACAGTAGTCCTAATCAATATTATAGGCAAGAGCAAGGTGCTAATCTTGTTCCTCCGCCACAACCATCTTATATATCACCCCAGCAAGTTTCCCAATCTTTGTCAAACTATTATCAGTTAAATCCTGTTACTAGTCAAAATACTTTGCCTTTGTATAATTCTTTTACTGATCCTCAATGTTCCAGTTTTGGAAATGCTTCTCTTGGTCAAAATACTTTACCTGTGTGTAATCCTGTTATTACTCCCCAATATTCAAATGTTGAAATGCCCTTGGATCCTCGTATCCGTGTTATCCAAAGTACCAGTGTACGTTGGGCTATGCAGCAAATGAGTTGGGAGAATTTGTCTCCTAGACAAAGGGCTAGAATTGTCCAACAGTGGTCTCAAGTAGTAGAAGATGAACAAGCATCTTTTATAGATTTATCTTCCTTAGCCAAATCCCATTTGTTTTAATTTGTTGTTGTTCTGTTTATTTTGTAAACGCGGTCTGAGAGCTAAAACGGTTCGTAGAAATTCATGTTAAGCATCCTTCTTCCTTGATCCTCTATCTTCCCCTGTGCTTTAAAAATATAGGTGGGGGCGTAAAGTTAGTGGGGAGGGATGTAAGGGCGATTATTGTCCCGTAACTTTCCTGCAAGTAATCAAGTAAGAATGAATGTGAGAATTTATAGAGACGGTTTATATGAGGTTATTCGGAAGCCTTTGTTCATATATATTTTAGTTATCGAAATATTTAACAATTGATATGTTGCTAACTTATTTTATATCCTTCCAGTAATTAAATCATTGAATGAAATAATATTTAATTATAACAGTTTAAGATTCCATAGGGTGGCCATAATAGTTATTAAGTTGAAAGGCCAATATTTGTATGTTTTTGATGTATTGTCACTGTCCCTGAATGCCGTCCAAGCTTTTTCATAAAATCTCTGAGGTTAGTAATACCTTAATCTGACATTCTTTGTATGGAGCAATATTGAAATTAACGAAAGAATATTTAACTTTAATCTAAGTATGAAAGTTACAAGTAATGATTCATTTCAGTCTCAATTCGTTGTCGATATAGAAGATTGTATCTCAAGTATTTAAATATCAGAATTTATCAAAAACCCCTCCCCGATTCTTATAGGGTAAGTTAATATACAAACAGTTAATTCGTGCAGTGGAATTTAACCTAATAATAAATTATATTTAATCTAATGTTTAAATAAATTATTAAAATGAAATAATTCCCCAAGTAAACTGAATATGATAGTAATTGCGTTAAATTCTTTACAGGGTTTTTGTGTTTGGCTCAATCATTTCGATCCTCAAATTTTTGTTTTTGTTTTTGAATTAGGAATTTTTGGGTTCATCGTTTTAAATTTTGGTCCCTTTTTTTTTTGAAACTTGGTTTTGATCTTCGGATTTCAATCCTCAATCATTTTTGTGTTCGTATTTAAACCTTTGTTTAAATACTCATCTTAAATGTATGCTTGTCTCTGATAATTAAAAGTTAAGTATTTATGGAAATCTCTGAAAGTGTAAATGGTTGTTAGTGGGATTATACTGAAACTTGGATTATAGAATAATTAATAACCCTCCCGCTCTCGAACCAGCTCTGTGATTTATTCGTTTTTTAATTAACCGCAGTCATTTCTTTAATTTCTTGTAACTGGAATGCTCCGTGATTTAGGAGTGTAAATAAGATTCACCGAAATACTTATTAACCCTCTCTGTCTATCTTTTGTATTAAAGAATATTCTTTAACCTACTAAAAGTCCTAGTTCATAAGGTTTATATTTCTGAAATCCTTTAATTATAGTAAATTATAGTAAATTCTGGATCTCGTGTTCAAGAGATCTATTCCGTGAATTCGTAGTATTTAATTGAATACATTGTAGTCTTAAAATTCTTAATTGAACTTTGATTCCGTGGTTTGGATCTATGTATTTATTATTCTGATTAGTGTTTATACACTCTTAATATTTAAAAGGAAACATTGTAATTATTTATTGTGTATATTAACAGTCACGTGGTAAAAGTGAGCTATCTAGTCAAATTTACATTTGTAATTAAAGACTAATTTTACACATCTTTCAATTCTCCTCCAAATTAAAAACATATTAGTACATTCTAAAGTTAAGAGATCACTTAGAGTAACAATATCACGACATGCGTAATTGGTTGAACTGCCCACCAGAGTTCCTGTGATGATAGAACTCCCGTTTTGCAAAGCCTATAGTTTCTTTCAGTGTGTCAGATGATGTTGGATATTTCATATTGAAGATACTCCCATCACTTTATTTACTTTTGAGGTGACTATTTTATTTTATCTCAAATTCGTAGCTTTGTCTGTCTTAATTATCTCTGTTCGTTAATCTCTGAAGCGTTCTACTCTTTAATTTATGCCTGGTGTACCTTGTACACCGTAACATATATATATATATATATATATATATATATATATATATATATATATATATATATATATATATATATATATATATATATATATATACTATATACTTTATATATATACTGTATACTGCTCCTTGCTATGCTGCTATATACAATACTTTACAAGGGAAGGGTGCAAGCTCTGGAAACTTTAGTTTCAAGAACAATAGATTGGATGCAGTTGTTCGTCCTCGCTCTTTCTTAGTATTAAGCAAGTTCAGAGAGAGAGAGAGAGAGAGAGAGAGAGAGAGAGAGAGAGAGAGAGAGAGAGAGAGAGAGAGAGAGAGAGAGAGAGAGAGAGAGAGAGAGAGAGAGAGAGAGAGAGAGAGCAGAAATCAAACCTTAAGAATGAGTTGGAAGGAAGTGAAGAAGGAGGAATAGCTCCGGAATTATCTAAAGTGGAATTAGAGGCCAAGGTATGAGGGTAGGGTTAAGCTTTAGTAGAAGGTTAAGACATTTGTAGTGCCGTCAGGAGAAACTAGTAGATTAAAGGAAGATGAAAAACAAAGTTTTAGTTGTCATTTTTAGTAAAATGTTGAAAAAAACATAAGGAAAATGGACCAAAAAGATCTTTGCATTTTCCTGGGGGGGGGAGGGGAATAGTTTTTAGAATTGAGTAGGATAAATTTAGAATGAATCCGGGATTTAAAATAAGCAACATAACATTTTGGAGTTTTAAGAGAGACCATGATTCCTGAAAGCAGAGAATCTGTCACTAAATGATGAAAACTGAGGCAAGTTAAACCTAATATATATATATATATATATATATATATATATATATATATATTATATATATGTAACTATATATATATATCTGCTATATATCTCATATATATATATATGCTATATATATATATATGCTGCTGCCAACATAGTATATATATATATATATACTCATATGCTGCTGCATATATATATATATATCTATATAGGACCTCTTCTGTTTACGACTCCGTCAGTTTTTGATTTTTGTTTTTTTTTTTAATATATTTCTAGTATATGATCCTAACAATCAATTTAGTAGTAACAGACATGATTCAAAAATATATTAGGACCCTTTACGTTTTACAACTCCGTCAGTTTTAATTTTTTTTTTTTTTTTTTAGTGAGATACCCAAGAGGTAGAAACCACCAAAGATGGCAAGTCGGGGTCTCTCGGCCTTCCGGGAACTACAGGGTAGGACTATTTCCCCACTCCGGGGAGGGTCTCAGAACCCCCGCTCTCTTTGGTATTTAGGTGTCGCGGGGTTCCTCCGCCCCCTGCTACGGGGTAGGAAAACTATCTGCCTCCAGTTAAGCTCAAGCTAATTTTTTTTTTGCTGTTTTTATTATTATTATTTTTACATTTTTGTAAACAAGCTTTATACGCTGATTCCAAAATATGTATTGAGTGGTTTTCTGTAAGTGTCATTGCTTTTGCAAGATATTCATTTAACCATCTTTAGGCTATATATATAAAAATTTTACATTTTTATAATACGTCTTATACGCTGATTCCAAATATGGTGGTTTCTGTAGTAAAATAATACTTTTCGGGAATATTTCATTTTTGAATAATATTTGCTTTACCTGTATCATGATTTTTAAAAATTATTTTAAAAATACTTCAAGACTTTTTGAATCATGTCCAGGTACCACTGGAGATTTAAACTGTTTACAGATGACCTATGGTAACATTATCTCATTGTTAAAAAAAAGAGCAAAGAAAAATAAACTAAACAGGTCGTAAGAGCAAGAATGGGACCTGTAATAACTATAATATATATGCATATATATATAATATATATATATAATATATATATATGTAATATATTATATATAATATATATATATATATAATATATATATATATATAACATAACGCTATATATATATATATATATATTGTATATATATATCATCCGACGACTCAATACTTTACTCTCTCTCTCTCTCTCTCTCTCTCTCTCTCTCTCTCTCTATATATATATATCCTTATATATATATATATATATATATATATATATATATATAACCAACAACCCTTATATATATATCTTTCAACTTTGTATATATATGTATATATATATATATATATATATATATATATATATATATATATATATATATACTTCCTGCTCTTCTTTCCAGCACCTGCTCGCCTTCCATATATGCTATTCTTTGCTGCTTTGCTTAGTAACATATGCCATATATATGTATAGCACCAACTCCTTTCTATATATATATATATATATAATATATAATATATATATATATATATACCTCTCTATAGCACCTGTATATCTTTCTTCTTATCTATATAACCTTAACAATATGTATATATACCTTCTTATATATCAACCCCTTATATATGTATATTCACTTTTACGTTTTCTAGTATAAAATCTGTTCTACATGGGTGGCTGTTGTGAAGTTTTCACTGCAGCTATTTCGGAGGCGGGCCTTCAGCTTTATAACTGATTGGCGAAACAGCATTGTTCTTTAAATTTTTTTAATAAACCAATTTTAAATATAATCTCTTATATATATTATGTAATATTTCTCTTTCATATGTTTAGCTTTTCCATGAAAATGAAATTTTATCATCGTAACTTTGCCAATTTATGAAGATCTAGATCGTTTCTATAATGATAACTCGGACTAAGCCCGATACATACTATATAGATATATCATATATATATATATATATATATATAACTGCTGCTCTGTATATAACCAACATACTTGCTGCCTGCTGTACAGCATATGTATGCATATGCATATATATTCATATATATATATGCATAATATATGTAATAATAATAAGAGCGTTGACACTTTCATTTTCGATATATTGATGCTCATGATTTATCGATATCAGATATGCCATATGCCAACTAACGCCAGCAACCTTGTATAGCCAGCAGCAGCCAACAGCATATCCTTGTAGCCAGCCAGCCTTGCCTGTACTGCTGCTGCCAGCAGCAGCCCGCCAACGCCAGCAGCCTTAGCAGCCTTATAGCCATATGTATGTACCATGTATAGCCAGTATGCTGCTGCTGCTGCTGCGCTCCAGCACCTTTATCTTTACCAACGCAGCCATTGGGATGTTAAATCTGTGTCTACCTAACCATACTTTATCCTAACCTAGACTTAAAAGCCGTACAATACTACGACCTATCTGAACGGATCGTCGTTGCCATAACCCTAGACCTAACCTAGATGATTGTATGAATTGCCGTAACCTGGGCTAATTGTACCTAACCAGAGCTTTATCATAACCTGCACTTAAAAGCCACGTACGCAGTACGACCTATCTAGACGTATCGTCGTTGCCGTAGGACCTTGACCACCTAGATGGATTGTCATTGCCCTAAACGTAGACCTAAGCTAGATAATTAAAAGCGCATCACTGTAGGATATTCTAATATTGGAAAAAATTACATATTTTGCACAAAGCAATGGTATACTTGCAGCCACAATGTTCACTAGTAAAATTGGAATAACACTTTCCTCTATTTATTTAACTTCCAAACTTTCTTACACTTTTCACAAACAAACTTTTTATCTACTATGAAACAAATTATAAAATCATTTACGTAATTTTATGTTTCTTAATTCCAATTCTTTCTTTGCTTTTCACAAACCTTTTTATCTACTATCAAACGAAAATGTTACAAGAATGCTAAAACTATAAAATCATTTTCGTAATTTCAATTCTTTTTCTTACAATTTTCACAAACACTTTTTAACTACTATAAACAAAATCTTGCAAAGAATGCAAAACTATAATGCATTTAAAAAGATGGACATAGAGAATTTTCAGAAATAGGACACTTACATATGCGAACGGTATTACAAAGAAACTTTAAGAGATAAGTTCTTACGTTTCCTATTTATATATAAATGTTTTCCTTTGAAATATTCCAATAATGCCCATAAGGAATATAAGCCATGTTAAAAAATATTTTATTCCCAAATGGGTTTCCTCGATATTTACAACTTAAATATCGATAAATATCGATTTGAGGTCAGAAAGAATCTAAAGTTCATCCATATATAACTTATTATATATATATAGCATACTGCTTGCTATATGTAACATATATAACCATATGCCAGCAACAGCCACTCCTTGCTACATATGCCCATAGCCAGCCAGCATGCTGCTGCTGCTGCTGCTGCCTTGCTTATATATACCATATGCCTATTCTTTACTGCTCATATACAAAGAGAAATGGGACGAAGTTGAGGTTAGATAGGAGGGTTTGGTCTTTGTAATTAGAATTCACTAAAGAATATGGTTTATCTTTGCTAACATTTAATTTCTTTTTAATTAATTAAATGCCACTTCATGTCAAAAAATTTTGTACAAAGTTTTTTGTCAACCAGTCTTTTCACGAAGGGAATTAATAATAAAATAGTTACCCATACCTAAAACTGTTTATATATATATAAAAAAAAATTATTAAAACACATTTTTTAAATAAAATACAGAACACTTTGAAGCCTATTCAAAATAACTAAAGAAATTATTTCATCTACAGAGCTCTAATTTGTTTTTCATTGAGTCTTCACGTGCTTTACAAGTTATTGTTAGAGATTTTAAGCTTTTTTAATTTTGGTTTGGGCATATGCCCATAGTTTTATTTTATATATATAACCTTATATATATATAACCAACCTTAACATCTTAGCAACAGCCAATAATAACCAACACCTTTAACTATATACTATGCTGTATATACTATATATATACTATATATACTATGTATATATAGCTATGTATATATATATACATATATAACTATATATATATATAAGAAGAAATGCAATACCCTGCGATCAAATTTGTATTTGTAAATGCCCCCTAATGTATTTTCACCATGCTGGGATTCGATCCTGGACCTAGCAGATGAGCGTGCAAGTGTTTGACCACTACGCTGCGACGAGACAAAAGAGAACCGAGAATACTTCCACTGTCCAAGCAGAGCATTACTACGTATTCTTCCGCTCGCACTCGAACGCGGGGGCCGGCTTTGAGGTGCCGCGCCGGTGAGCACTGTAATACCAAGACCGGGGTTGTGTGTATAAATTAATGCAATACCCTGCAATCTGCTTGGATAGAAGTATTCTCCAGTTCTTCTTTGTCTCGTCGTAGCGTAGTGGTCAAATACGCTCATCTGCTAGGGTCCAGGATCAAATCCCAGCATGGTGAAAGCCACATTAGGGGGGGTATTTACCAAATATATATATATATATATATATATATATATATATATTATTTATATATTATATATATATATATATATATATATATATATATATATATATATATATATATATATATATATACTGCAATTAAACCGTAGTTCAATTTATATAGATAAAATAACTCCTTGAGTGGATTCTTCACTTACCAGGATTAGATCCCGTGCCCTCGCAGCTGTCGTGATCAGTGGTAACACGCTTGGCATACCGTTCGCCCTCTTTTTAGCTTGTCGTGGTCAGTGGTAACACGCTCGGCATGCCGCTGCAGACGACCCGGGATCTAACTGACTCAATCCACTTATATATATATATATATAACCTGCCCTCATATATCTCTCTTATATACTCGCCTGCTCCAGCCTTATAACCTTGCTGCTGTAACTATATGCTGCTACTCTTGCTTATATAACTTATATATATATAACTGCTCATATATAGCTATATATATATTTTATTTTATTTTTTTTTTTTTTTTTTATTATTATTATGGGTATTCACCAAATAATAGTCAATAAATATAACAAAAGATTGTGCATAATCATGAAAAGCACCTGAGAAAACTGAACTGAAAAATAAAAAATTAGAGACTTTGCCTTTGAAATAACTCTTTAATTATATTGAAATTTTTGAAAAGATTCTCTATTTTTTTAAAAAAATTTTATTTTTTTATTTTTATATAGAATTTTCCAAAGCTAGCTAGGTGACTATTTAATAGAAAAAATAAATTCACCTAAAATTGAGAAAGACTTTGCTTAGGCAAATAGTACAAAGCATTTTGAATAGCGTATATTTGCATTTAATTAATTAAAAGAGATTATTTGTTTTTATCAAATAGACTAAATCATGAGTGTGATTAAAAAACTTGGATCTGCCTAACCTAATGTACCTGGATGTTCCATTGTGTTCAATCACGATTATTTCATATACATTTAGTAGAAAATTGTTTCACTTATTTGAATGTGCATCCGAAAAACTCGTTTTTCTCAGGGATTGTAATTGACCCAATGAGTTCGATCAGGGAATCGATCCATAGATACCTCATTTGTGTATTTGATAGAGTGAAGCTGTCAGTACTGCCACTTATTGAGTAGCAGTTTATGTATGTAATTAGTAATATAAGTTTTTATAGTTTTATTGTTATTAACATTAAAAATATTTTAAAATAGTCTTCATTTACTTAAATATTGACTATTAAATTAATATTTTATTATTAATTTTCTTATTATTAAAGAGCTAGAGATACTTAATCATCTTGTCTTTTTAACTATAATCTTATTAAATGAAAGGGATGATTTATAAAGACATCTGCCCTTCCGTTAAGTTCCAACTAAATTAATATATATATATATATATATATATATATATAATAATATAATAATATGTATGTATGTAATAACTAACTCTTTAACTAATATGTATACAATAGCTATGTGTGTATGTATGTAATATGTAGTAATATATGCTGTATCAGCAAATAACAATAACAATAACTGTGCTCCCATCCAGCTCCCAACTTTCTTCTTTCAACTATTCAGCTCCAACCAGCCAGTAGTAGTATGTATCCAGCCAACATATATAACAATAGCAATAATAATAGCCTTGTAACCCCAGCCAGCCAATAATATAGTAATACGTAACTGTATGTAATATATAATGCATATGTATATGTATATGCAGCAGCTCAACCAATAGCCAACCAATATGTAATATGCATAGTAATAATATAACATATATATATAATATAATACATAT
>JABUQX010043952.1:0-17530 GCA_015478945.1 Trachelipus rathkii
GATACATCGACAACCAGTGGCACAAGCATGAAGAAGCATAAATATCGAAAATATGATGAAGTTATTTGGATTTTGAGTTTACGTCGACAGAATTCCGTGGTGAAGATAGGCCGCAGTGTGTAACTTTGCATGAAAATTTTGGTACCAGACTGCATGGTACCAGGTAAGTTGAAGCGCCATTTAGAAATAAATCATGCCACTATGGTTACTAAATCTCGGGACTATTTTACAAGAAAGTTAAGATAATTAAATCAACAAAAGGGTAGTTTTACTAAGCATGCATCAGTCCTAAGTAATGCTTTGCTAGCATCCTACAGGGTGGCACATAGAATTGCAAAATGGAAGAAGCCTCATACTATCGCGGAAGAACTGATTCTACCAGCTGCTGTAGATATGGTGAACATAATGTTCGGCGAGTCTGCGAAAGCTGCTTTCAAAAGTGCCATCTGTCATGACACGAAACAGTCGCGATACAGCACTAGCGGCAGGACTCAATGAGTAATTAAATCTGATAAAATAAAAGGAAGGATTTGGGCTGCAGCTGTGATGAAGCCACAGGTAAAATAAGATACCCATTTAATTTGTTTTATGTGCGGTTTTACCAGACAGTATTAACATTGTAGAAATGATTTCTTTTGTAAAAGTATTAACGCAAGTACAAAAGCTCAAAGATTTGTTCGAGATCCTCGATTCTTTTATAATTGAAAATACTTGGAGTGGCAAAAGTGGTATGTTGTCTGCACTGATGTGCTCGGGCTATGTTGTGGATTTAAGGGAAATTGCAAGGAACTTATTCGAACAAAGCTCCTGATGCACTGTGGACCTATTGCATTATTCACAGGGAATCACTCGCATCCAAATTTCTGAGTTCTACATTTAACACAGTCTTCGAATATGTAGTGAATGTAGTTAATTATATAAAAACTCGGCCTTTGAAGGCAAAGGTTTTTCAAAAATTATGTGATGAGATGGGATCTGAACATTCGTCTTTATTGTACTTCAGCACTTCGCGATGGCTCTCTCGTTGTAACGTATTGGATCGAACGTATGAACTGCGAAGGAAATTTATATTTCCTTAAAAAAAAGACCACAAATATGCCGATTATTTTGTTTAACGAAGTTTTTCTGCTAAAGCTAGCATACTTATGTGATATTTTTTAAAAGTTTTTAAATGCTCTGAATGCTCTTTTTCAGCCTCCAATTTAAATGCATTTTGAAAGGGATTGAGAAAATTTCGGCTTTCGTAAAAAAACTAAAATTATGGAAAATAAAAAATGAATGAAGATGACGGCAAAGATGTTTTCAAATAATTCACCAACACTTTAGTTGCCTCAATGAGACTTGATTTTTCTCGTGATAAATAAATCATTTTTTGAGCCTGAAACTAGAATAGTTATTGCCGGTTGAGAAATATTTTAAAAACGATCATATTGATAAATTTTAATGTTGCTGTGATAAACTTTACATTGCGGAAAAAGAGAATCTAATTAAACTGTCTTGCGACAATTCGTTGAAAATAAAATTTAGTGTCATGGGATTAACAGAATTTTGGATGTCAGTAAAAATGAATATCCACTTCCTGTGTGGTAAAGCATCAAAAAAAGATGTAATTCCAAATTTTCGCTGAATTCTTATTTGTGTGCACCTGGACTTTTCGGCTGTTGCTGTAAATAAACTAAATACGATAAAATCAATGTTATAAACGAAATGAAGGTGGCTGTATCCAATCCTGATTCCCAGATATTCGAAAATGTGTGGCGATCTACAGGCTCATCCATCCCTAAATGGTGTCATATAGGAGTATTCATATTATTATATATAATATATATACGAATATTTTGTAAATTATATATATATAATTATAATAATATTATATATATATATATATATATATAAGTATATTTAATATATATCATATATTATATTATATTATATATATATTATAATATATATATTTCAGAGGCAAACCCTGGTAATGCTTTTGGCATGCTGTAATCATGCAATATTATTATAATTTAATGATTAATAATAAACCCTAATTTTATAAAAATGTTAAACGTTCTTTCTTAGAATCTAACATGGGGTGACTTTGGCAAACTTGAATTAGTCAAGGGAGCCGCGAATCGAAAAGATTTCAGAACCACTGGTATAATGTATAATTAGATTAACTTTTTCATGTTTAGAAATTGATTAAAAAACAGTGAGGCTGACGGAAGAAACAAGAGGAGGGAGAGAAGAAGTTGAATTTTTTTTTTTTTTTTACCAAGTCCAGAAAGAGCGAGGAGAATAGGAATCAGAAAGATTGCTGCATTTTTTCCCGAGAAAGAAGTTTTTATAATACTGGGCAATAGATTAATGCGTTTCTGGGATGAAATGCAATTCGCATAATTTTTTTGTAGTTCAGAGAAGGCGGGAATTTGTGAGGGCTTCACCTATGTGATGAACATCACGAGAACAGTCCCAGTTAAACCAAGATCTATGCTTTTTAGTCTTAAGGGAAAGAGAGTGATAATGTATGCCACTATGCCAGAGAGAAAAACTTCTGTTATTCTTTCAGTTCATTAGAGAGAGATCACTCCGCCGAAGCAATCATCTCTGTATGAAAGGTAAAGGTACAACTCAATCCTAGCAATTGGCAGCACAAAAATGCCAAAACGTATCTTTACCAAAGAAAATTTGGAGATATAAATCATATAATAGGAAACGGAGATTAAACGGTAATTGACGGAACCCAAATAAGAAGTGTTTATATATATATATATATATATATATATATATATATATATATATATACATATATATATTATATATATTATATTATATATGTGTGTGTGTGTGTTAAATATTGCATAATCGCAATTAATAAGTTGTAAACAAAGAACATATAATGGAAATTTAAAGAAATACTGCCTTCTCTGGGATCGAACCACCATGTTGTGCCTGAGAACGATATACTCGATGGTTTGTAGGATGGCTCGGTGGTAAAGCATCGAGTAATCGTTCTCATTCGCACATGCGAATGGTTCGAATCCCAGAGATGGCAATATTTCTTTACCTTCCCATTATATGTTCTTTGTTTTTGCATATATATATATATATATATTATATATATATATATATATATATATATATATATATATTATAATAATATTAATATTATATATATAATATATATACTATATTATATCCAAACAATTATATATATATAATATATATAGTATATATATATATATAAAAATTATATATATATATAATTATATATATATATATATATATATATTTCATATATATATATATATATATATATATATATATATGGAACTGCCGTGGCTAGTACTCAAATTTCGAAGAGTTAGATAGACTTATTGACCTGCGTACTCCAAAGGTCATCTGCCTCCAAGAATTGCAACTGTGTAACCGTGCTTTTCTGCAGCCATGCAAACACAGGTTGCCTCTCTTTTCCCAAAATCGTGGTGCTTATGATAGGGGTGGAGCGGCGATTCTCTTCCACGAATCGGTTCCTTTCACCCATATCCCCATTCCAACTCAGTTACACGCTGTAGCTGCCCCTGTCCACCTCGATTCTCCGATTACTTTGTGCTCTGTATACCTTGGTCCTAGCCGCAGTTACACGAGGAGTGACCTTTTTAGACTGTTTCGAAACCTCCCTACACCCTTGTTGGTTTTAGAGGACTTCAATAGTCGCCCCTCAATGTTCGGCGACTCATTTTTGTCACCAAATGCGGATTAGCTGATAGGTGTTTTGCAGAACTTTGCTTTGGGATGCCTCAACATAGGCTTACCAACTTTCGAACGTTTGACACTAGTGCTTCCTCCTGTGGAGACATCTCATTATGCTCTCTATCGATCATTGACAGATTCTGGTGAGACAAGTTGCCTTACCTTTGCCCTAACTATCCATAAACGATCTATACCAGCTGGTGTTATGGCAGTACTGATTGGTCCTCCTTCCTAGATGCAACATACGTCCCTTGTCTCCCGGCCACTGACGTCTCTCCTTCCCCTGCGGAGGCATTCACTTATTTTGCTGATGTTGTTCTGGAGGTGGCGTAGACCCATATCTCTCCTTCTTCTGCGTGTCGTCTTTCCGCTACACCGTGGTGGAACGCAGATTGTCTTCGGACAAACCGTGCTAAACATAAATTCAATCCATCATACAAGAGTACACCTACACAGTCTAATTTGATCCTCTTTAAAGCCGCTGCTGCTCGGTCTCATTGTATAAACAGGAGAACTAGGAAACAGTATTTTAGAACTTACGTTTCCACAGTCAACTCTTCTACCCCATTGCCTTCAGTGTACGGTGTTGTGAGCAAAATTTCTCGCAAGCACTACATGGAGCCGTCAACGGTCATCAGTTATGACCCGCACCCATGTGACATTATTTTCGCCCCGGGCATGGTTGCTGAAGAGCTGGGATACCATTTTGCTACTTGCTGCAATGATTCTCCTTACCGAGAACCTTCCCGATCGATCCGCTATCGCACTCAACCCCCTGGAGAGGATCCTTCATACAATCGATTGTTCACGAGTGCATAATTTAAGGAGGCCTTGAGACTCCCTTGCAAGGATTGAGCACCTGGCCCTGAGGGTTTCTCTTACCAAATGATATGTCATCTCCATGCCACTGCTTCGGCGTTTCTCCTCTCTTTATATAATCGAATCTGGGTGGAAGGAGTCTTTCCCCCCCCAGTTTGCCTGGGGGCATATACCATACCCATTTCCAAACCTGTAAAGAACCTTACAGTTGCAGACAACCAACGTCCCATTTCTCTAACCTGTCACACCTGTAAACTGATGGAGAAGATGGTGGCTAATCGTCTTCTACCAACGTTTGGGAGCTTACATGTTTTTTCGACCAGTTTGGGTTCAGGAATCATCGCTCCACAAAGGAACCTCTCCGGTTGGACTACGATATCCGTGAGGCTTTCTCCTCTAATAAAATGGTCCTAGCTGTTTTCTTCGACCTCGAGAAGGCTTACGATTCCACATGAAGAATGGGAGTTCTCCATGGCTGGCATTCTCTGGACCTAAGGGGACAACTTTCCCTCTTCCTTCCTTCAGTCTCTTAGGTCGAGTAGATCTTTCTGAGTTCGCTGTGGCGTCACTCTGTCTCGTCATTTTGATATGGTCGAGGAGGTGCCTCAGGGAAGTGTACTCAGCTTCCTGCTTTTTGCAATCGGTTTCAATGGTATCACTGCAAGCATCCCATCCTCGGTTCGGTGTTCTCTCTTTGTGGACGATGTTTATGGGGTTAAACTTTCATGCATGGAACGACAGATGCAGCTGTCCGTCAGTGGGTTAGCTTCGTGGTGTAATTCACGGGGTTTTACTTTCTCCGTATCTGAGACGAAGACCGCGCTTTTCCGTAGAGTTGGTAAGCGGGATAGACGGGGTGTCATGTCTCCCTTGCTGACCCTCTATGGCTCATCCATCCACCCTGAGTCGGAGGTGAGGCTCTTGGGTCTGTTATTGGATGCACTCTTAACATATCTTCCCCATATCCTCAATCTAAAGAATAACTGCCGCCGCTCATTGAACCTCTTACGCCATCTTGCTTCTACATCTTGGGATACAGATCGAAAGATCATGCTTCGTTTGCTGCTCATGTTGGTCAGATCAAAGTTGGATTATGCGTGTGCTATATACGAACAGACATCTCCGTTATACTTGCGCCTTCTTGACCCCATGCAAAATGAGGGTCTACAGATGGCTCTTGGGGCATTTCGTTCTTCACCAAAGGAGAGTCTGGAGGTTTAGGCTGGGGTGATGCCCCTGTCTTTATGGATAGAACATCTCATGTGCTATTTGTTTCTCCGCTTACAGATCCCCAAATCATCAGCTTTGACTCCTCTCACCGCGAGGGTTCCTCGTAGCCCTGCCTATTAGTCGTTTGTTGAGGTTGTAGCCTGTGTCTTCCGTTTTCTCCACATCCCTTTCCGGTTTTTTTTATAATACAACTATAATGATTTCTGCCCTTATTGGTTGTATCCGTCCCTGTGGTGTGCATGAAATTGTCTGACTTATCAAAATCACGGCGGGAGGGAAGTGTGTGTGCATCAGCGGTTTTTCCGGACCTCACTGTGTCCCACACCCTCCCTTCTGACTCATCCGTATTTACGGCTGAGTTAGTTGCTCTCACTTTGACTGTTAATAGGATTCTGAATCTAGATTTGCCTGACACTTATGCAATTTTTTCCAACTCAAAGTGGTCTTCTTGCACTACAAGATCGAACGACCAGACACCATTTGATTTCCGCAATCCAAAGGTTTCTATGTATGGTATATGCAAGACGCAGGCATTTGACATTTTGCTGGGTTCCATCTCACGTTTGTATCCTGGTTAATGAATTGGCTGACAGAGCTGCCTATCACACCGCCTCCTGCAAAATTGCCTGCTGACCATATTTACCTGAACATATAAATTTTCCAATGTTATCAAATAAAGTATATTTTTATTTCACTCAAGCACAAATTACTTAGCAGAGAAAAAAATGTATATTTTTATAAAGATTACATTGATCACGGGCAAAGAAATATTTTTTAATTTGTTAATTCTTATGATGGAATGATATTTATTTCAAATGTTGGCAACCTCGGTAGATAGCTTTTGGTGTGAAACCATCTTAAACTCGACTCTCTCTCACAGCCTCGTCAGACAAATCGTGGCGCAAAACGCCATCTGTTTCTGATCTTTCAAACTATGATCGAAAGTTTTGTTTACATCGTTTCTCACCTTCATCTACCACTATATTATCATTTGAAATATTAAAGAAATTATTTTAGGATATCATATATAAACCGATATCCATCAGGCGTTGGATTTGACAGACATTATAAAATCATTTATTTTCGCATTAACGTAATTTTTAGATATTTTCAGATTTTGAAAGCACAACATCCCAAATCTCCCCCCCCCCCGAAACTGTCGTTCAGGCTTAATCTTGAGCGCGTGAGCGCTCAGTCAGTTCTGAACCCTTAAAATTTACGGGAGAAGATCTTTGAGTTGCCTTGCTTTCTCAATTTTGCGCCATCATATCATTTTAAACATTTAAAAAATTTTCTTACTTAACAGATTGTAACGTTATGAGGGCAAGCTATTTAAAGAAATATTATGACAAAATATAGTCAGCATGCTGAGACTTCACAATCTTTGATATATTGTTATTAAATATATTACCAACACATTTTGAATAATCATTTTCAAACCTTGTTTGTATATAAGTATTATTTAATAGAATATATTTTTATTAATTGGAATATTTTTATTCACCATAATACCACGGCTTTTTAGCGGTAAAATTTCATTTTTGTTTCGAGAAGGTGCATGCAAGCTTGACCTTTTACAATTTCATTATTTAACACTTGTCTTTTCACAAAATTTTTATTTATATGAACATTATTTTAATTCCATTCTATTAATACAGGTGTGTAGCGGTAACCAACAGGGAAAACAGGGAAACAACACAGGGAAAATGAAAAAGTGTGCAGGGAAAACAGGGAAAACCAGAGTGCGAAAATAAAAATTATCCAAATTTATATCAGGCATTCATTTTTTTGCTTAACCCTAAAAGGTATAGTGAAGCACAATGACTTTCAAAATTCTCTTAAAAGGGAGATCTTAAGGAAAGCTCAGTGGGCTCAAGGGATGTTAGAAAAGTGTTTTGTCTTTGAAGGAAGAGGAAAGTAAAGAGCACAAGAATATCATTCATGATTCTCCTCTTCCTAGTACTTAGAATTTAAATTGTTGATAAGTTCCAATATGGAGTAAAATTAAGTAAAAAATTTATAATATCAAATTTTCTTGAGTCTATGTGCCAAAAAAAGCAGGAAAAACTCTGAAGTGCAAAAAAAAAAAAAAGGAAATTAGCAGCTGAGATTAAAAGTAACTGAAGAAGATAATAAAAACCTTTTCAAATTCACCAAAAATGAACTTCATATTCACCAAAGAAACTAACAATCCATAAACAGTCATAAACTTTTTTTTTTTTAAGATTAATGAACTTATTATACTAACTTTAGTCGAGAATTTAAATAATTTTGTTATTTGTTTTAGAGAAAAAGAAAAATTATTATTTTATATTTTGTTATACAGTTCGTGGTTTTGTAATTTTTATTTTGAATAAAGTAAAAGAAAAGGGGGAAAAAATGAAAGCAAAAGCAGGGACCTGGTAAACATATTTGGCAGATATTAAGAAATATAATTTGATTTTGTTCATAACTTTGCGCAAATAACCTATAAAACTAACTGGGAAGTTTAACAAATTTTTCAATCGCCAAATAATGAAAATTTATCAACTTGTTCCAAGAATGTCAAAATTGTATGATGTCATTATAAATTGTGAAAGCTGCCAAGAAAATTTGTTTTACTGGGATGGTATAGAGGGTGGGTCTGGAGGGTTTTCATTTTTTTCACCTTTCCTTATGATAACAAAGATCAAAATGATGTTTTTGATGATTTATTTTTGTCAGGGAAAATTTTGGAAATAACAGCGGAAAAAACAGGAAAACACAGGAATTTGAAAATTTCTAACTTTGGTATACACCTTCGTAATGTATATTATTTCACTTTTATCACTACTGTTCTGGTATTATTATTTTTTTTTTCACTGGTTTGAGGGATTAGAATACCCTTATTATATTATTATTATGTTATTATTATTATTATTATTATTATTATTATATTATATTATTATTATTTTTACTATTATATTATTATTATTAATTATTATTATTATTATATTATTATTATATTATTATTATTATTAAATTATTGTTAGTATTATTATTCTAAATTTTGCTTCTTACTATTTATTGTCTAAATTAGTTGTAATCATTCTAACTTTTAAGAAAAATATTTAGCTTTTCCTTGCGCTAACCGTATTTATTCGACCGCTCTCGTGTTCAAATATATGCAGTCCTCTTTTCTAATTTCGAATTTGTATTTCAGCCAATTGGGGTATGAGTGGGAGTCGATGACTTTGCTGGGTAGCAGGAAGGATCACCTCCATTTGAGGGTTTTTTTGTAGTTTGCATTTCCCAGTCGAGATATGAGCGGGATTTTTCTGAGTCACTCATTTGGATGTTTTTAAACTTAGTTGACTAGGAAAAGTTGAGGTCTTCGTCTCTTGAGGATGGAACAGATTTTGGGGGGAGACGACTGAGCGAATTAATAAAAATAAAAAATATTATATCTGCATTTGAACGATGTTGTAAACTTTGTAACCTCAAGGTAAAATTTATGACATATCCAACAGATGATACGCAGTTTTCCCGTGACTTCAGGTGGTTTTTGAATTTCGCCATATTGGTTTCTTTATTTATGGTTATTACGCGTTGGATTTTGGGACTTGTTTGCTTTGGGATACAATAATTTTGAGCTTTGTTCTCTGTACTATTATTAATTTTTTAGGGTAATTTCTTTTTTTTAACCTTGGCATAATTTTAATTCAATATTATCAAGGTAGGTTCGTAATATATAGTTTGAGTAACGTATGTTAGTTAGGCACTTTTTAATGTCACTATCACAGAATTTTTTTTTTTAAACAGTTTTGATTACACTGGCAATTTTTTTTCACTGTCATTGTTTTTATTTTTAGTTTGGTTAAGCACAGTTATTTTTGTCTCACACACACACACTGATAAAATTTTGAACAAATTTTGATCCATAGTTAATTTTTCAGATTTTCTGACTCCAGATCAGGGGGTTGGATTGAATTCAGGGTCACTATAGGGGTCAACAGAGATGTGCGCTAAGATTAACTTAGCAATCAAATAATTAATGAGATGTTATTAATCCAATCTGTGGTTGAAATGAGATTGCATTGTTTCTTTGAGTTTATTAAACAGATCAAATAATAATGGAAATTTCACAAGTAGATATTTCATAATATGTTTCATTTGACAATGAGAACAATAATAAATGATTGTTAATTAGGATTGTATAATTTATACATGGTTGTTAATAATCAGGTATTAAGGGAAGAGTGGACGCAACCACTTCCTCCTCTGGCGCGTTATCGAGGCCAAGTCCTGATGCTGGGCATTCAAAATGCCATCGCACCTTCCATTCAAATCTGGCTCCTCCCTTTTGGGGAAACCTTTTCTAACAGTTTTATACACGAGCTGGCTTGGTAAAACATTCAAATAATGTTAAAGGATTGTACATAGATACACATGGGAAATATAATGTCCATTTCCCTTCCACACAGGTGTACAGGATCTTAGGCACACATGCTTGTGCGTACAGGCTTTGCATTTAATTACTTATTAATATTATCAGTCCACATTGGTAGACCCTGGAGACGAAAAGGAAATTGTTTGAGCCATAATATTGGACAAGAATTGATCACTTCCATATATCTTTTTACCCAACCTTCTGATAGATTTATTAAGATACATGCATGAGGAGAAGATAAAGAAAGGCCAAAACACTAATGACAGTAAAAGGCGAAAAAATTTAAATATTAGACTAATACAACAATGACCTTTTGTAAATACACGTATTCGTCGTCAAAGTTTCCACTTCCAATATTTTTCAATTTTCCTCTAATTTACTCTTCGGTTCTTGGGTTTTCTCATTTTTATGACTTCATTCATAGTCCGGATTTCTAAACACAAAATAATTGGTTCTTTCATTTTTTTCGTTGGCAAAAAACCTTTCCGGGAACTTAACTTCTTAATTTGCTCTTTCTCAAATAAATTAAAGAATCAACTCATATTGTTTTCAAATTTCCTTCGATGGTGAAAATCGATAAAAAATGATATTCCTTTATTTTTTTTCCATCAATGCAGTTATTTGTTTATTTGGTCTATTTATTTTCACTTCATTTTTTTCCTTTTAAATGGCTGCCTTGTTGGGCATCTTGTATCGGTGGTCGTTGTCATGGCTACAGAGAAGATTTGGAGGCTTGTTTATGAACGACCAGCTTTTTTTTTTCATTTATCTTTGTTGGCATTTCGCAAGTTTCACAGTTATTGTACACTTTTATTTTTTTATTTATTTTATTATAAGAAATAGATGCTACGATAGTTAAAAGTTTTGAAATGGGGAAGAAAATTACTAAATTCTACCATGCGCAATATTATTTTTAAATCTAAACATATTGGATATTATGGAACTTACAGAAATTCTATACCTTTGTTATTAAATCCATATTAAAATTTTATTTTTCTTTGTAAAAGTTCATTAATGTTTAATAAAATATTAATATACTCTTTAATTTCATTATGATCGTCAGATACTGTACCATTATGGTCTCCGTTCTGAACTTATAAATTTTCCAATGTTATCAAATAAAGTATATTTTTATTTCACTCAAGCACAAATTACTTAGCAGAGAAAAAAATGTAAATTTTTATAAGGATTATATTGATCATGGGCAAAGAAATATTTTTAATTATTTGTTAATTCTTATGATGGAATGATATTTATTTCAAATGTTGGCAACCTCGGTAGATAGCTTTTGGTGTGAAACCATCTTAAACTCGACTCTCTCTCACAGCCTCGTCAGACAAATCGTGGCGCAAAACGCCATCTGTTTCTGATCTTTCAAACTATGATCGAAAGTTTTGTTTACATCGTTTCTCACCTTCATCTATCCACTATATTATCATTTGAAATATTAAAGAAATTATTTTAGGATATCATATATAAACCGATATCCATCAGGCGTTGGATTTGACAGACATTATAAAATCATTTATTTTCGCATTAACGTAATTTTTAGATATTTTCAGATTTTGAAAGCATGACATCCCAAATCTCCCCCCCCCCCGAAACTGTCGTTCAGGCTTAATCTTGAGCGCGTTCTGAACCCTTAAAATTTACGGGAGAAGATCTTTGAGTTGCCTTGCTTTCTCAATTTTGCGCCATAACATATCATCTCTTAAACATTTTAAACCGACCCACACCGACACACACGCAAGACGCACCGCAACAAAAAAGAACATCAAACGCCGAACCCACCGACAAGCTAAAGACCATCTCAACATAAACACTTTCTCCCGTGGTTTTTTTTTTTTTAAAATCACGTATCCCTTTATTTTTTTACCATTTTTTTTTATTTCTTCTATTGAGTGTGTTTCCACACAAACAAAACACCCACCAACACCCCCCGCCCCCCCCCCCCCCAAAAAAAAAAGGGCGGGCGGGGGCCGCGAGCCATACTTCAATTGATAAGCTGTAGCGTAGGTCGAGAGATTTTGGGGGTGGAGGGGGGTGGGAGGAACCACGAAAAAAAACGACAGCAACGCAACCCCCCCGGGGGGATTTTTACAAGAGCCAGAACTCTAAAATTTTTTTTTGTGCGGGGGGGGGCCGAGGGAGGGGGGGGGGGGGGGGGGGGGGGGGGGGAGGGGCCGCTGGGAGGGCTGGGGGGGAGAGGGGGGGGGGGGGGGGGGGGGCCCACCCCCTCAGCCCCACCGAAAGCGTTAAGAAATGGTAAGAGCGCCCCATAAATCATTTTCTCAAAAACTTACCTTCCTCCTCCTCTTAACCAAGAAAAAAAACAGCACGCGAATCAGATAGACAACGAGTAGAGCCTGGCGTCGTAGCAGCGCGAGGCCGATGTCAACCCTACTAAATATTATTGACAAAATAGTTTAGCTTTGCCCATGAGGTTATTTGTGCATCATATATGTTATTAAATATATTACCGACACATTTTTAAATAATCAATTTTCTAACCTTGTTGTATATAAGTTTGATTTTACTAGAATATATCTTTCCCGTTGGGAAGATTGGGCTTATTCACCTTATTTCTAAATTTGTGTAGGGAAGTTTTCATTTTGTTTCGAAAGGTGACATGCAAGCTTGACCTTTTACAATTTCATTATTTAACACTTGTCTTTTCACAAAATTTTTATTTATATGAACATTATTTTTAATTCCATTTCTATTAATAGTAATATTAATTTTCACTTTATCTACTACTATTCTGTATTATTATTTTTTTTTTCACTGTTTTGATTGTTAATTTATTATTATTATTATATTATTATTATTATTATTTATTATATATTCTTTATTAATTATTACTTCATTGATTAATTAATTTATTATTTTTACTATTATTATTATTATTTTATTATTCTATTATTATTATTATTATTATTATTATTATTATTATTATTATTATTATTATTATTATTATTATTATTATTATTATTATTTCTAAGTAGTTCTATCATTGGATTTAAGAAAATATTTATTTTCCTTTGTTACCGTATTTATTCGACCGCTCTCGTGTTCAAATATATGCAGTCCTCTTTTCTAATTTCGAATTTGTATTTCAGCCAATTGGGGTATGAGTGGGAGTCGATGACTTTGCTGGGTAGCAGGAAGGATCACCTCCATTTGTGGGGGAGAATGAGGGTTTTTTTGTAGTTTGCATTTCCCAGTCGAGATATGAGCGGGATTTTTCTGAGTCACTCATTTGGATGTTTTTAAACTTAGTTGAGTAGGAAAAGTGGAGGTCATCGTCTCTTGAGGATGGAACAGATTTTGGGGGGAGACGACTTCTTATTCCCTTTTTTTTTTTGTTGCTGGAACAGCTTTAGCTCGAGTTGATTTTGTTTTAACAGATTTTCTTATTTGTGACCATTTTTAAACTGACGCACAGACTTTATTTCAAATCTGGCGCAACTTTAAGCCTAAAATGTGAAAGTTTGTTTGAGAATTTCAAACGTTTTGGGTAGCGCGGTTCTTCTGTAACTATCCAGCTTTTGCTTTTTTTTCAAATTTGAATTTTTACAACGACTTATTCATTATTTTTGAGATTATATATTGTTTATTTCTTCACGTTGTTAACTATTTACACTGTTTATTTATGGTCAAATATCATAATTAGAATAAATGCACTCTTGTTAATGTCAATATCACAGAATATTTTTTTTTCAAACAGTTTTGATTACACTGGCAATTTTTCACTGTCATTGTTTTTATTTTTAGTTTGGTTAAGCACAGTTATTTTTGTCTCACACACACACACTGATAAAATTTTGAACAAATTTTGATCCATAGTTAATTTTTCAGATTTTCTGACTCCAGATCAGGGGGTTGGATTGAATTCAGGGTCACTATAAGGGTCAACAGAGATGTGCGCTAAGATTAACTTAGCAATCAAATAATTAATGAGATGTTATTAATCCAATCTGTGGTTGAAATGAGATTGCATTGTTTCTTTGAGTTTATTAAAACAGTATCAAATAATATGGAAATGTCACAAGTAGCATATTTTTAAAATATGTTTCATTTGGACAATGAGGACACAAATTTAAGTGATTGTTAATTAGGGATTGTATTGTTAATTTTATACATGGGGTGGCGTGTTTAATCGAGGCAAGTCCTGATGCTGGCATTTCAAATGTCATCGCACCTTCCATTTATTCAAATCTGGCTCTCCTTTTTCGGGGAAAACCTTTTCTAACAGTTTTATACACGAGCTGGCTTGGTAAAACATTCAAAATATGTTAAAGGATGGTTACATGAGATACATATGGGAAATAAATGTCTATTTTCCTTCCACCACAGGGTACAGGAGTATTAGCACACATGCTTGTGCGTACAGGCTTTGCATTTAATTACTTATTAATATTATCAGTATATATATATATGTACGGTATATATATATATATATATATAAACATATAATATATATATATAATATATATATATACACATATATATATATATATATATATATATATATATATATAATTATATATATATATATATATTATTCTATATAATTTTTTTTTTTTTTTTTACCTATAAAATGTAGGGGACTCTAAGATTTTTTACGTGAATAAATGTTGAGACAGTAATTATTCTTTGTTCTTACACTCATAAATTTTTAATTTAAATTTTTGGGAAATGTTTTGAATAAGGTTTGTGTGAAATTATTTCGAATTTTCTTTTACATTCATATTTTTTGTGTTGTATTTTTTTTTTTTTTTTTTTTTTTTTTTTTTTTTTTTTTTTTTTTTTTTTTTTTTTTTTTTTTTTTTTTTTTTTTTTTTTTTTTTTTTTTTTTTTTTTTTTTTTTTTTTTTATATCTTATTTATCGTTTTTTTTTTTTCCTCCGAAAGGACCCTTCTTAGTTGATGCTGGTTCAAGGAGAAAAAGGTTCAAGTGAAAAGGACTTTCAAAAGATTACCTCAAAAGTCGATGAGATGTGATAAAAGGATTAGCAAAAATAATTGTGAAAACCTCTGTTGCAAATATTGTAATTTAAATTTTAAAAGTAATGAGGAGTTGAAAAGTCTATCTGAGTTTGCATAAAAGAAAGTTTAAAATGGCCATTGTAAATTATGAAAGCAGTCGAAATCAGTCTTTAAGATCTCATCTGTAACTCACAGCAATATAAAGTTATTTAAATGTTCTGAGTGTGGCTTAGTGTAAGTATACGAAGCTCAATATACTACTTTGAACCATGAAAATATAAATTATTTTAAATGTTCTGAGTGCGACTATGAATGTAATTTCAGAAAGAAACCTTAAAATTACACATGCTACGCATCAAAATATAAAAAAAAATTTAAATGTTCTGAGTGTCACTATGAGTGTAACGTGAAAAGAAGGTTAAGATTACAGATTAAACATAAAATATAAAATTATTTAAATGTTGTGAGTGTGACTTTATGGCGTGTAATGTGAAGGGAAACTTAAAAAGCCACATGCTTACGCATCAAAATAAAAAATTATTTAAATGTTCTGAGGTGCTATGAGTGTAATCAAAAAGAAAGCTTAAGATTACACATGGTTACGCAAGCAAGTATAAAATATTTAAATGATTTCTGAGTGTGGCTATGAGTGTAACCATAAAGGAACCTTAAACAGACACAGGCTTATGCATCAAAAATAAAAAATTAGTTTAAATGTTCTGAGTGTTGCTATGAAGTGTAATCAGAAAAGAAGCTTAAGAGTACATTTTTTGGCATGAAATATAAAATTATTTAAATGTTCTGAGTGTGGCTATGAGGTTAATCTGAAAGGAAACTTAAATAACCGCAATGCTTAAACATGAAAATAATAAAAATTATTTAAATGTTCTGAGGTGAACTTATACAATCAGAAAGGACGCTTAAAAACGCATATGCTTACGCATCAAAATATAAAATTATTTAAATGTTCTGAGTTTGTGACTATGACTGTAATCACAAAGAAGCTTACGATTACACATGCTTAAACATTGAAATTATAACAATTATTTAAATGTTCTGACTGTGGCTATGAGGTAATCGAAAAGAAAGCTTAAAAGACACATGCTTACGCATCAACTATAAAATTTATTTAAATGTTCTGAGTGGGACTATGAGTGTAATCAGAAAGGACATTTAAAACGGCACATGCTTGCGCATCAAAATATAAGAATTATTTAAATGTTCTGAGTTTGGCTATGAGTGTAATCAGAGAAAGAACACCTAAAAACACACATGCTCACCCATCAAAATATACAAAATATTTAATGATTGAGTTGGCACTATAGAGTGTAACGAGAACAAAGGAAGCTTAAGATTACACATGCTTAAACATGAAAAATATAAAATTATTTAAAATGTTCTGAGTGTGGCTATGAGTGTAATCAGGATAGGAACCTTAAACAGACACATGCTTACTCCCCCGGAGTATGTTGACCCTCCCGGGGGGACATCTCCGCGATGGACTCCCCTCGGTGCGGTTTTTCCAATCCTAAAAATGGGAAGACGGTATGGAGGCCTACATGTCGTGGAGCGAACAAACTGCAAAAAACTGGATTAAAACCACGAGAAGAAACAAAAAAAAAAAAACATTGCCAGGGAATCGGAAGCCCGGGTCCCGGCCCCTACTCAATTACGGAAGAGAGGTGAGGGGGACGGAGCTCTTTGGAGCGCAGCAAACAATCTCTCCAAACTGAAGCAATGGGTTTAGATAACCCCGAAGTTCAGCCCACCGGAACTTCAACCTCCCCTGCTGGATTGTTAGAGGAACCTTTGGATCCTCCCAACCCAGATAACCAACCACAGAAAAAAAAGAAAGCCTCTTACAATTGTAGGGGTGCAATTAGGAGTATGTGGTCGGAGGGGGAGAAGAAAGAAATATATTTTGGTGTCTCACTTACGCTAGACATGAAATATTCCCAAGGAAAGGAACGAGTGAAAGAGCGAAACAAATTATGTTAAAGAGAAAAAAGATAGATGGGGAGAAAATAGAAAATACACCAGATATGAGATTCAGCAGCATTGCTACAAACATCAGAATAGGAAAAACCAACATAACAAAGGAACAAATAAAGCAGATAGAGGAGGAGGTTGAAGAGTACATACAAGGAAACCTTTCTGAATAAAAATGATGAGGAGACCAGCAGTGGGAAGAAGGATGAATGGACACTATCCCGAAATCTGTATTTGATGGAAAGCTATTATATCGGAGAACTCATACCAACCAAAACAAATAAGAGTGAACTGTGGAAATATGTAATTGAAAAAAAGGAGTTCGGTGCAAATGATTTTATGGAATATAGATTTA